>CALQYR020007444.1:351540-451099 GCA_943334845.2 Auanema sp. JU1783 | reverse complement strand
AAGAACAGCAGAGTGGCAATTTCAAAAACCTTTTTCAGGACCAGCTCTGAAGAAGTTTGAGTGAAACTCGTGTTCAGGAAAACATGTAGTGCTCAATGGGTCTGAATAAATTAATGAAATTCAATGATTTGACCTCCGACACTGTTAACATCGGGTCCACAAAGATATTTTCAACCAAAAAGTTTCAAGTATTCTGAGCTTTGCTTGAACGTGATGGTTATTAATGTAGAGTGTTCTGTTGCGAAGACCAGCAGTTTAGTGAGAATCATAGTAGAAATGAAATGGGTGGAAGAACTCCATCTCTGTAGAATCAAAATGAAATCATTCGTTCCTCTTCTTGTTATATGTTATAACCTGTCATTGAGTTCTCGGCTTCTGTTTTTTTCTCGAATTTCTCGAAAAACACAGTGACGATGAAAACAACACAAAAGCTGTTAATCAAGAAAATAATTTATATGGCTATCAGAGCTGGATCCTAGTATACGTACAGCAGACTAATATAAACGATCAGAATGAAAATGCATTAGTGGCTATTAGAGCAGAACTTTTCCAGGTTTGATTCATTTGGGTTTTGAAAAATAAAACTGGCTACCACAGTTGAACATCGAACGTTGATTCACACTGACTGGGGTTGTAAGATTGTTTGATATGAACACGTTGAAGTAAAATTAAAACCGACGTCATTTTCTATTGGTAGAATAGAGAAATCGTTCTGGAAACTGACGAAGACAAGAAGGAGCTTCCAATCACACTGAGAGAAATTAATAATGTAACCAACAGCGTCTCATTAGTCATAACTTTTTCTTGAACACAACTTTTTCACTATTCATAGGCTGACGTGACGTCAACTTCTTGAGCTTTTCCTTCCCGTCTTGACGAAAGGGCTAGAATCGACAAAGCTTTTCTTCATGGAAAATATGAGGGTCAGTCATCGACCATTATTATTTGTTCTAATTGCATTCAAGCAAGCATGAACTTTCTTTTATTTTCGCAACAGCGTTTCTTCAGTTTTTAAGTCATCAGTTTTTGCACATCTGTAGCTGTCAGATATTCGTAAATGTCTCTCATGGGAAAACCGTAAATATGCTTGAAAGCAATACTGGCTCAAGGCGAGTAAGACCAAGTTGTTTGAAGGCTTTGACATTGGTTCCATAACTCGTAAGAGGTTGCCAATAGAAGTATCGGAATGAGGATTCTTTGTTCTCAGTTTTTCGTCAATCTATTATGATGACTTATTATATGTACTTGTAATCTTTCCAAGTGAGATAAAAAAAGATACAGAGAGAGAGAGAGAGAGAGAGAGTGAGAGAGAGAGAGAGAGAGAGAGAGAATAAAAAAATAGAAAGGAAGAGTATGAAGAGACGAGAATAGAGAGAGATAGTGACGGATGTGAGTGTGACAGGCAGAGGGAGGGAAACAGGAGAAGAATGGTTTCTTTTGACAACTATTTTCCCTCTGTAGTTCAACTTCCTGCTTTTAGAACTTCAATGTTAATGTGCAGCCCCAATTTTCAACTTTGTCAACTCTTTTGACCTTCTTAAGTAGTTCGTATGATATTCGGGAATCATAAGAAACTCAGCCGCATGTTCCGGCATGTTTTCATGAACAGCAGGAAGTAGAATGAAAATAACAATAAATTCAGATTTCATCTCCCTAAAACCATTTCTCATTCATCTATCATCAGTCTCACAGATTTCATTGAAATACAAGCTTTTCCGTTCATCTATTTCATTTTTTTTCTCATCTAAATCAATAATATTTATTTTCTTCATTCTAATTTATTATCCAGAAAATGATATGACAGGAAATTGAGTAAGCTGTTGGCCATTGCTTCATACAACGTAAACGGTTAATGATGCAACCAATCATCCAACAATGCTAATTTCGCGTTTCTTTTTACATCTAAAATTAACTTCATGAATTGGATAAATATCTTAAAAATACTCGTCTTCTCTCATCAGAACATGATGTTAACATTCTCACTTTCTTTGCTTCCTATCAATTCTTTGAACAAAAGAAGGCAACGACGAATCCGACAAAATGTTGGACGAATATTGAACTGCTGTCTGGAAGAAAAAAAAACAGGAAAGCTAAGCTCATTTGAGGACGTTTGTTCAAAATTTATCTTTCACATGTTTCCATCTAAAGCCTTTGTATTTCCTTCTATGATACAATTAGGCCATGAAGCCATTTGATTTGTGACAAATGTTTCGAACAACCTTTCTCTTTTTGGCTCATGTTTGTTGATACTGAAACATGTTGTTGCTTCTTCAGTTCATCTTATCAAATTTAATATAAAAATGAAATCATTTTTATTCAAGTTATACTTGTTTGAATGTAAATATGAAGTACTTTTAAGATATAAAAAGACTTTTTTAACTCAATCAAGCTAAAGTTATGATAATATTTAGATGCCCTGGGGGCATTGGCTTATCTTCCATAACTTCCCTTTTTCCATGTCATAGCTCAAGCATTCTCATTTTTTTCTTTCAAAAGTTATCTGAAAACGAATTGTTTTAGTTATGAATAGGAGCTTCTCTGAACTTTTTTCTCTTTTTTTCGAAAATTAAAAGAGAAGTTGTCCTTCAACAACGAATGCAAAGAATGCAACCGCTGAGTAACGCTGAACGCATTAAAATGAGTGAATGGAGCTAAGGTCAAGTGTTTACGTGAAAGTGACGTGAGATATGCTAATTTTTCAGTTTCTTCAATAATTTGAAGGAAAGAAGCAAAAAAAAAGAAAATTGGCTTCAAATGACGAAAGGTCAAATGTATTTTGTTGAAATGGAGAGATGTCAATGCTTAATCTTCTATGTAATTACATGTATGTTGTACGTCTTAGTAATAGAAAGGAAAGCTTAGTTGTCTTGGAGCTTATTAATGTCCAGAGAACTTTGTAGATTTCCGGACAGCTTTTTTCATATTTCATTCAATGTTTCAGTAACGTTCCTCCGTCTCTCAGCTCGATCTTTGAGCACATATTAAGTCATTTAAAGATTGAAAAAAATAGAAATATTTGGAGCAAAAAACATTAACTTTAGCATTTATAATTCATATTTTCACACCTTCTCCAAGCCTATTTTCGTTTGAAGCACGTGTGAAGCTCACTTTCTCTCTCAATATCTCCCCCTCTCCCTCTCTCTCAACTGGATGAAGGAATGCCAAAGACAATGACTGATAAGCACAGAGAATTTTCGTTATTTCGTTATTTTGTTTTCTTTTTCTCTTTTTTTCATATATAATTCATCGTTTCATGGATATTGATGAGCTTAATTGCCAAAAACAATGATTCCTTCGCAACATTACATCATTTTGTATATTTCTTCCTATAAAAAAATATATAGAGTGATAGAGAGAGAGAAGAAGAAGAGAGAACGAGAGAGAGAGAGAGAGAGAGAAAGAGAGAAGGAGTAGAAGATGAAGAAAGATAGAAGAAGGAAGATGAGACAGAAACATTAAAGAGAGAGTAAGACAGAGAGAAAGAAAGAGAGAGAGAGAGAGAGAGAGAGAGAAAGAGAGGGGATATGCAGAAGTTCTTTTGTTATATTCTCAAGGGAAAGAGAGCTTCCTGTGCAAGACAATCTTACTCAATTTCGAACTTATTTTATATACAATGAAAAACATTATTATCTGATTAGAAGAGAAATAATTCAAACAACATCCTTTTATGGACATTTTAATTAAATTTACTTTTGAAAGTTTCTATTTGCAAGGTGATTGAAGATGAAAAATACATGGAAAAGCTTTGATTGCTAGAACTATCAGTAAGTGCCATCAACAGCCATGCTTCTACGAATCATTGAAAATTCTGAACATTTCATGATATGGAATGACGGGACAAAAAGGAAAAGAAACATATTCAAACTTTCATCTTCCTCCTCTCTTCTGTTCGCCTTTTTTTTCATAAATTTTTCATTTCTGCTTTCCTTTTTTGTTATCAACAAGTGAACTATGATTACTGCAAGCAAGATTATCATTAAAAGAAAAAAAAAGAAAATTTTGTTTATTTCCAAGACAATGAGAGCTAATTTGCATTTTTATTCTTCTTCTCCTTTCTTCCAACGTTTCTTCGATTTCATGTCCATAATTGGATTTCTTTTCGTTATCGTCTAAACCCATATCTGATCTCTCTCTCTCTCTCTCTCTCTCTCTCTCTCTCTCTCTCTCTCTCTCTCAACAAACATCTTCTGAGATCTTTATGATACTCTCTTCTTATTTTTTTCTCTCGGGTTAATTTTAGATTTTTTTCCGTTTTTATTTAAACATTCGCTGTCATGTCAGAAATGGACCTCAAGTGTTTACAACAGTTTCAAGTCAGAAATTTGTTTTGTTTTCTAGATGGAGCTTCCACATCATAAATCGTTTGAACAATGTCTTTCTCATGATGCTTTATCTTTTTTTCTTTTTTTTATATTCGTTCGGAGAAAACTCTCAATTTTTTCAGTCTGAACAGATGTTTTAACGGCAATGTTATTAATTCTCCAAATTTTGGAGATATGGCCCATAGTATTCAGGTATTTTAGAAAATTCATGGCAGCTTTGGATGGATTTTCTTGGTTTAGCTCAGCTTATTCCCTTCGAAAACAACCGTCCCAGGCACATTCACAATCCGTAACAGAGCCGTGTCTGTTCCCAAAGCCATTTACGAAAAAACTGGACATTTTCTGTCAATATGATTACCATAAGGTATATCATCGTTCAGTTACTTATCAAATGATAATTCGATCAAACAGATTCCTTATATGTGTGATCCAACGGGTGCTTTATCTAGAACTGAAGTAGAAATGCTTGATGACACCGTTAAATCTCTGAATCTGACATCATGTTTCTGTGCTTCAACATGTGATCCTTTATCTTCATCATACCAATTAGGGATTGTTGTAATTCCAAACGTGACCTTACATGAGTAAGTGCTTCTGAAGAAAAAAAAGTAAAGCTTCAAGTCAACTTTGTTTTCAGCTTAGAATTTTGTGACAAAACAGTCGATTCAATTATTTCACCTTCGTTACCTATTTCGGCATATCAGTATGGAGTTCTGCTTAATCAGTATTGGTCAGATCAATGCAATGTTGATCTGATGCTATTATATATCCGAATATGGGTATCTAATAAAGTTATTCGTCCGTTCATTGTTCCAATTTATGCGTAAGTTTCATAGTATTCACTGAGACTCAGACAAGCTTCCAGGATGAAAAGCATTGTTTTTAGCTTGTTTTGCTTTTGATTCAATTCCTTCTTCTAAAAAAATGAAATTGTTTGGAAGAAATGACAAGAAAGAAATTCAATTAATTCAATTTTTTCCATTTTTTTAAAACTTTCATTGATGCTCCTCTTCGTTTCTTGATATATAGATGGATTTCAGCAATTCGTTACAACGTCTTCAACGATTCAGTCGTCCCATCGTCACCAGTAATCGTGAGCCTGTTCTATCGGTTCTACAACGAGCTCTGAAGCATAATAAGAAAATAATTGAATCTGAGCATAGAGAAGTATCGGATGAAGAATTTTAAAAAAATAGTTTCCGTTTATTGAAGACCAACTCAACCGTACCAAATTGGGCTAAATGGACTACATTTGGCATGGTGTCATTTGTGTGTTTGGCTTTTTACATAGCCAATTGTGTGACGAATAAGATGGGTAAAACTCAACAGGTATATACATACTTTATAAACTTTCTTCACTTCAATGCTCATTCAGAAATCAAAGACTTCTGTTGCTTCAACTAGAAAATCGTCTGATCGCTTCCGAGCAGGTTTTGGAGGAGGGATGATTATGAACCAGACGCAGCAGAAGAAGAGTGTTATGATGTTTAGAACTTTTTCAAAGACTCCTAGAAACAATATAAATCGATTATGAATAAAAAATTTATTAAAAATATGTTTAAACAGTACAAAAGAGTTGTGATGCAGCTTCTACGGTAGATGATTCATTGCACTGTTAGTCAGTGATTTGATTGAACTTCTCTTAAATCACCACTTTCACTTTTCAATATCATTTGAAACTTTTTTTCTTTGCAGGCGTTCAAGGTTTGAGTTGTAAATTCCTATTGATATCATCAGAAATTAGTCTAGTTGATTAATTGTAATTTCTCTGCATCTGAGCTTCTGTTTTGTCTTTAAATCACTTCTCTACTATCATTCAAGACGTCGGAACATATTGGAACAAAGCTTCTCAGGTCAATTAATGTTTAATTTGCCTAAAGCTTCTGAACATTCAATGTTATTGTCATTTTTACCACTCTGGTATGTAAAAGTTTAAAAGGAAACAGAGTGTGGGTGGATGATTAGAATGAGAGGGAATGAGAGTGATTGAGAGATAAAGAACAATAGGAGGAAAGTTGAAAGTTTTCTACTAGCAACTTGTACCTTATGATCATAAAGGCTAATTTATCAGGTCAATTGAGAAATAGTTCTATGAGGGATACATCAAATGAGAGAGAATAAAAGAACTTAGTTCAGATATCTTTTTTCATCTTTAGCATCTGGATGAGCAACAGACTGAAATCGTAAATCTTCTTATCTTCAATACCCGCAACGAACTAATCACAAATGTAACTGAGGTGTCTTTCAAAGCTCAAAAGACTCTCATACTTGTTTATTTATCCTTTTTCTCAGTGATTCCTTTTGTTGTTCACATTAGAACCAATCAAAATTGTGATGAAAAAGTGTTTGGTCTTATCATTGTTATCCTATTTAACGGAGAAGACAAGATTGGTTCAGTTCCATTTCTAACCTTCTCTTATCAACTTTGCCGCGAGAAAAAACATTTTTTCTATTTTTTTTCTACCGCTACGTATAGTTCCTTCCTTCCGTGATATCTCATCGAATTATCAAATAAATTTCGATTCTCCATCATTACCTTTGTAGGATAATCGGCTATGTTACCGCTTCTACTGATCGCTCTCTCATTATCTTTAGTTCAAGCGGATAAGCTTATACTATCACAAATTGTGAGTTTCATCAACATTCTGTTTATTTTTAAATATTTTGAGTTATAATATTATTCTCTTTCTAGGTTTTTCGCCATGGTGCTCGTGGATCTATGGAGAGACCGACTACAAAGGAAGCCGAAGAACATTTTTTCAGAGGAACTGGACAGCTTACTGATGTACGATTGCCTAACTAATAACATTAAGTTTCTTTTTTAAGGAAGGAATAGAACAAGCTTATAATTTGGGTAAAGAACTTCGCTTAAGAACGCAAGATCTTATTGATATGAGAATGATTCCGAATCAAGTTTGTAATAGTTTTAAAAAATATCTTAACTTTCTATTTTCAGTTCGAATTCGAAAGTAGTCCATCGGATAGGTGTATTCAAACAGCTCAAGCAGTAGGAATGGGCCTATTCAACAATACGAAGTCTGGACTGTCTCGAGTTGTTCCAGTTCATTCAATACCCGTGAAAGACAATTGGGTTTGAATCTTTCTATTTTCATATTAAAAAATTTGTTTTCAAGTTCTTATTTCCTAACTTCTGTGATTCCATGACCCGTGAATTAGGAGAAGAATTGGGAATGGCTGGAGAATATAATTATGTAACAGCTCTTAGTTTTCTTCACAAAGTTCACTACATGCTTTCCAGTATCAAGTGCTGAAATATAAGTTCGAGAAGTTGTGCAAAGTTTCCAGATACTGGGAAGACCCTTCTCATTGCCGGAAAATTGAAGCATATACGTTCGAGAATGATGCAAAGCTTGCTGTTCCCGATTGGTTAGATGAAGACGCTCAAAACGAAGGAAAAAAATTGAGAAGCGAGGTTCCCTTCTTAGGTTTAATACATGTCAAACAAGTGCTTTCAGGCTTTACATTATATTTCTGGATCAGGGAAATATAAAAATTCTATGTATATCCAACAAAGAATCGGTCTATTACTGGATAAAATTTTAAATAGGATTAATGATACAGCGGAGGCTTACGCATCGGGGAACAATTACAAAAAGCTGTACGCTTATTCAACTGTTAGTCTACCATCTACCATTCGAACCAGCTGTAAACATACTGTTTAAGCATGATATCATGATTATGCCCTTGGCTGATGCTATTGGACTGAATATTTTCTACGATGAGCTGCCAACATTTGTCGGAGCTTTATTAATTGAGCTTTGGGAAATTGACGAAGAGTTCAAAGTTAAGGTATTGACCGTCCAAAGTTAATGAATCTAAAACTTCTTTTTGAAGTTTTTCTACCGAAGAGATTCTGGTTCGTTCCTTCCCATAACACGAAATGTAGGAATCTGTGGCAATCAAGAGATTTGTAACATCTCTGATGTGGTTGATTGTTGCAGTGATTATCGTCATCCGGAGCCTTGGAAATTATGCGGGGTAGGAGTTAATGAGAAGACATTAGATTGAATGAACGTTCCATTTATAGACAAGTGGGTTCGATAGTTCGTCTAGAGGTATATCAGGTAATGATTTTTGAGTTATAGCAGCATGGAGAAATGATTGATTATAGTGATATTGGCTCTGTGTATTGCAGTAATAGGATGCCTCTATTAGCGAATTTGTTAGAAGAAGGTTGATGTGGAGGAAAGATGATGATGATATGCTTTTGATAGATAAGAGGATATTATTGAGACAAACATATATTATTTGTTAATATTTATGTTCCTTATACAGTATAGAATATGAAATTTCTAAATAGTTAGCCATGAAGTCGAGAGATTGTCGACTTTGGCTTCTCTTTATGACTATTGAAGGAAAAAAATAAATTTTTGATTCCTGTGCGGGATCTTTTGACATCATAAAGAAATAAGCTGATAGATGAATGAACAAAGTATCCTAAACCAAATACCACCAATGACATTTCAACAAAGACTGAAATAATAATCAGATTTGTTACATTTTTGATATACTGTACTTACTTGACTTCACATGAGTGAAGATGCTTGCATACAATGCTATAGGAGTTGATACAAACACTCCTAGAGTAAGCCCACCCTGTTTGATACAAAATAATCTCAAAACATAGATTTCTCTGACATACCTGTATTACTAAGGTCTTGAACATTCGTCTGTGGTGGTTGATTGTTACTGCAGAAATAATCAACTGTTTCTTGCGAATTTCTGATAGTATGGAGCGGAACAAAGCAAAAAGCATCTGAAAAAGATGTTTTTCATAGATCACATTAGCTTCTTTGATGGTTAGAGCTACAGAGTGGAGAAATAAAGCTTTACCAGAGATGCACCTCCAAGCGCCATACCATAGTAAACGACGTAAATCATACATTTGACACTGAATATTGGAAGGTAAGTGAAAGCAGCTTTGGTGAAGAACTCTATTTGAGCGTTTGTAAACTAAAAAAATAACAGTTATAAGCTGAAATTGATTCAATCACTAACATTCAGATGATGAAGCTTCAAATCATAATCTTTATGAAATGCTCGATAGAAGATGATGGGTGGAAGGACGGAGTAAAAAAACATAATTCCTATATAATATCCATAAAAGAATGTATCATTCTATGAGAGAGATAATTTGAAAATATTAAAAGTTATATTGATATACTTGAATAAAATGATTCTGATCAGCAATCATGCGTAAACGATAACAGAACGAAAGAATCAGATATCCTCCAAAGGTTCCAAAGAAGAAACAACATATGCTGTAGAATTCTCCGCTACTTATTCCAAGAAAATATAGATAACCTTCGGAATAAAGAAAGTTCTCTCGAAGTTCTGGTAAAAGTTTGCCAATGAATGACCAACAGAAGCATAGCACGAACAGCAACGACTTAAAAGAAACATATGAAAGGGTTGGAGGAGAAGCTTGCGTTTACGTGTTGAAAATATACGGTTATTTTATATTCGCGTGATTCCTTTATAGGAGGCCTCAGATAGAACATTATAGAGCTAATGAAGAGCATTATGGTTGTTAAACAACCCACAATGTTGTGAGCCATCACAAAGACAGAATGGTTAGGCACAATTCTAAGTAACAGGTATTCGTTCATCTTGAATCGTTTAGATATAGAATAGTATATCGGGTCTACTTGTTAATAAAGAGGTTTTACTGAATAAAATGAGAAACATACTTCTATGATATTCTACGTGATCGCAGAAAATGTTCAGCTGTTCATAATTAAAGAGAACTTCGAATGGTTTACTCTTCAGCAACGTCAAGTATTCTTCAGCATTTCTAACCAGGAAGCAAGAACTCAACCTCACGAGAAACTCTTTTTTGCCAGAAATGATTTGATGAAAAACATACTACCACCTACCTAAGCAATTAGCTTTTGATTCTGAATTGATTCGTCTGCAGGCTATTTTGGACCACTTTCACCTCTAATTATTATATTTATCGTCTCCGTTTACTTTGAAAATATTCATTTTCAGAAGAAAAAACCTCAAAAATCTTAACATGTTTAGATGCTCACTTTATCCCATTCGAGCTGCTTCTCTCCAATTTGATCTCGTTAGTTGGTGAAAATGGTATCCGTCCAAGAGTTTGATCAGAAAGAACGAGTAAACTCAAAAGTTTTCAAAAATTCTCCCTTCTTATTTTTCAAAAAGCACCACCACCTGCGTCATGTCGATAGAAGATAAATGAAAATTTCGTGAAAAATTCATTTATGATTGCTACATATAATTAGCGGTGAACAATAAAAACATAATTTGTTTCAGTGTTCTGAAAGAATCAAACCTTCTCTCTGGTTCAGACTGAATGCCTGTGTCTGCAAGCTGATATTCGAGCAGAAACAGATAGTGCTACCGAAAATGAAACTGACTACGAACTTCGAACTTGAAAGGATTATCTGTTATAAAGCTTTCATAAGCTGTTGAGTATGAATAGAGAATTAAAAAAAGATTTGGTCAGAAGGATTTCTCAAAAAAATGAGAAAAAATGGTCAGCGACCTTCTCTGCAAGACATTTCTGAACTCCGTTTACACATTCTTTCATGATTTAATGAAAGAAATTTTGTTTTTTTGATGACTGACATTGTTTGAAAGGAAAATTCCGGCTCCAAATAGAAAAGAAATCGAGCAGTTCAGACAGACATCGGATTTAGGATTGGATATCTGGTTTGTTCTTCCATCATTCCAGACTGTTTCATTGTTTGTTGCCCTGACCTTTGACAGCTTTGTCAAAGAGCTCAAAAACATTCGGAGCTGTGGTATAAAAGAAAATTTGGAACTCATTTTTCCAAACAAAATTTGCTTCAACATATTTCAATAATGAAGTTCACAACCTTTTCCCTTTACACCTTGGCAATTTTAGCCTCTCTTTTCCAGTCTTATGAGGTAATACATTTCCGAACACTTCATTTCTCATTATGCTCGAATTAAGTCAACAGCTGTCTCTCGTGTGAAGCGCTTCTGTGGACAAGGAGGCTGTAATTCGCCTCCTCTCTGTGCTCAATGTCCTATGTGCTGCAACTCTGGACCAGGGCCACTTCCTCCTCCACCACCACCACCAGTGATGGAATCATGTTGCAACGCTCCACGTCCAAATCCAGGCTGTTGTCAGGTAAGATAGCTCTCCATACTTGGTTTTGGGCACAGATAACCCTTGCAGACCACTCTGGTCCCCGTTCCCATGATTGTGCCGCCTTTTAGAGAGTTTGTAATGATCAACGGAACGAAGGCAAATTTTTTTGCATGATTATCCCCCAAATCCTGATTGATAACTGAAAAATATATTCTATTATCCTATAACAAACGCGGCATTTTATAGTTGGCTGTTTCCCCTACCGTATCATGCTGCAAAGCTGCTCCAGCTCCTGCTAACCCATGTTGCCAAGCTCTGATTCAACCTCCTCCTCCCCCACCACCATCTTCCTGCTGTGCTGCTGCTCCAGTTCCAGCTAACCCATGCTGTCAGGTAGGAACACCTCCATGGTATAATTATTTTCATATTTTCAAGGGTGAATTACCTCCCCCACCTCCTCCACCATGCATGTGCCAAGCACCTCGTCCAATCCCATGTAGATGTTCCGCACCTATAATGGAATGTCCAAACTGCGCTCCACCACCTCCACGGTAAGAAGAGCATCTTATTGAAACTGAAAAAAATTTTCTAGCTGTTCTCCTATGGTCTTGAGCTGCAGATTATCTTTCCGAATGAGACGTGATGTTCATCAATCAATTCTATCCCAATTGAGTCAGATGGGCCTCTGAAGAAAAAAAAACATTATCACAGATTAATTTATTAAAGATATTTATTATGAACGGGAAAATAAAACTTTTTATTTTTAAAATTATCTGTAATATTCAAATGTTGCCTGCTTCTATCCGTTTCTTCTCATGTCCATATTTGGTTGCAAATGGGATATTTACTCAAGATGAACGAATGTCAAAACGTCATACGTGAGCGAATTTTAGCCTCAAGCTCTTTTAGTCCCAAACGATTCAATCTTACTGATGCTGCTTCTTATATATTTTCTGTCCTTTCCCTGTTTAATAGCATCGTTCAATCAAGAACAAGTAAGTTTCATATTCATTTTTCTTCTTTTTTTTTCAATATTCTCCTTCCCAGGAAGATAATCTCCTCAAAATTGCAAAGAAATATGCGGCTTGGTCGATGGGGAATGAGCCTAACGAAGTTGTAAGTGTTCATTACTTACAAAGAGTCAGAATCTCATTTCTTCGTAGGTTTTCAAGACGGAGCCAGTTCCAGGAACTATTAGCATGGAAGAATACAATCAGTTAAGATGGAATAATATCAAACCAATCCTTCGAACCTCACTTTCCCAATCTGATCCAAACGGTAAGCTATTTTTCATTTGTTCTGGATGTATTTTCTTATTCAACAGTCTCACCTGTGCGAAAATTTCGACATTATGTACGTATTGAACCTAATCCAGGTCCTCTACCTGTGTTGCAACCAGTTTATACTAAGCAGGGAGCTAACCAAACGTTCATTATTCCGCATCTTATGCCGAAACCTTCCAATGGTGTACATTTAAGTGAAAAGATGACTTTACTTGACCCATACCCCCGAATGCAATCGTCATCATCAAATAGTCCTCAAATTGTAAACAATGGCGTCATTCATGGCACTGAACGGACTTTTCCGTCAGAACGTCAGTCATCTAATAACCGAATAATAATAAGCGATGAGATGATAGAGGAAGGTAAGAAGACAGCGGATATTAGCCGAATCGTTCAAAAAAAGCAACGCTTTGGAATGAGGAGGGTAAATATGTTCCCTGATTATGAGGTTTGAAGATATTTTTCTCTCCCTCTATCTTGCATTTAATTCAGGATTCCTGTCAAACGGGATGGTGCGGAGCACATTGCTGTCCAAACCCTCCTGTTCATGCTACAACCTTACCAGGTAGCGTTCTATGAAAACTGTATGAATACGTCTTTTAAGGATCACCGACTCCGTCACAACCTTTTGTGGTAGTTATACATCCAAATCCAGCTTCGCAATGTGCTCCATCTTGTCAACCTCAATGTCTTCCTCAATGTACATCTCATGTGCAATTTGCACCTTTTCCTATGCCGGAAATAACTCCCAATCGTCCGTTCTGTCGATCTGACTGGTAACGGATTTCGGTAACCTATGTTATCTTTGCATACCCACCCTTTCAGTATGCCGTCTTGCCATGTAGATTGTTTGATTATGCCTCCAGCGACAATACGATGTAGCGTGATGCCTTGTAGATGTTCAGGGGCTTATGTTCAATGCTCTCCCTTTACTTGTTGTATACGATACCCGGTTTATACACCCATGCAAAAGCAATTTAATTATTATTTAACAGAACATGCTCAAAAAGCACCGATCTCAACTGGACAAGAGCAACTCGAAGGAGTTTGAAGACAAGGAGATATCAATTGATTCTCCATTGAATTCAGGTAACTTTTTCGTAATACAGAGCTGTATTCTAGCTCACCGTCTAGAAATTATTTCAGTGGGGCCTATGAACTCTCCCGAACGATCCAGATCTTTCCGAAAAAGTCGTGGAAAAGCGAACTTGCGGAGAAAGTTAGCTATAATCACATCAGAATCAAAGCGCGGAGAGTACAGAAGATTCTCTACCACTTCGTCACCTAGAAGAGTGATTATCACAACTACCCCTTCTACTACAACCACCACAACAACACCATCAACCACAACATCAACGACAACAACTACATCAACTACAACCGCAGTACCTTCTACAACGACCACAGCAGAAGTCCGAACAACAACTTACCGTATGACTCCCATGCCAAGAGTCATAACGCGTAAGTTTCCAACAACAACTACACGTAATAAGCTATCTTTTTCTAGTTTGTATATATTATATTTATAGCCATGCCTGAAGAACAGATCAAATCGAGAATCAATATCGTTTCCTCTGAGATTAACATGAGACCGTTATACCCTCTGAAGCTGACGGTCAGCACACAGTCTCCGATTCCATTTATTCCGGATTACAAAATGTGGACATTTAAGAAGCAATCCAAGACACTCAATGTAAGCGCCAACCTGAATTGAATGCAAGTACAGAGAATTGTTTCAGCCTCAGGTAATTCGTTCCGATAACTTTCTAGACATTCTAACGGAACTGGCGCAAGTGAATCATAAAGAAGACATCCTAGATTATCAAAATGCTCACAGTTTCTTGAAATATTTAACAGATACGGGGAAATAAATATATCATATATTAATAAATATCTCTATAACAACAAAAAACAATAAAAACTTCAACAGTTCTATTGTGCCCGTAAAAGATGTAATTGAAATAAGATCCTATCTATCTATTTGAATATCTTGAAACAAAACTCTGATCACAAATGCCGTCACTATTCCATTTAGCAACATTACCGTATAACTTAGGAGGTGATGGTTTTTGTAGGCGTCGGCACAGTTCACAAAATCCCGTATCGTTATGATGCTCAGGTACAACCCTAGAAATAGTAATTAATATCTGCAAAGAATCATGCAAGCACCAGATGGTGCTACACAAACATTGTTTTTATAAATTTAATCATTGAACAGTTAATTATTATTCCATTAGCTTCGAATTTGAGAAATTCGATTCTCGGAATTCTTCAATGAACATAGCAAGTATAAGAATCGAGTAGAATGACATCAGACATCAGAAATATATGTATAAAGAGCGTTCATGAGTTATGTTTATGAACTATGAATGGCTTGTTGAAAAGAGAAGTTTAATGATCTTTTTAATGATATTGCTCGCTTTCAACATTTTTAATTCTCTCATGAGAGAGAGGAGTTTCTATAGACCTCAGCTAATTTGTATTTTCATATGACGTTTTAAGCTGACCTGTAATGCTTTCTCCATTCATGGTGTTTGAGGTACTTCTCTTTATCGTTTTCTATATCTTTGATATATTTAACGAATTCATTCAAATTCTGAAAATCAGAAATAGCAATGAAAGACGTATTTGGAGCCTGAAATTAAAAAATTAAACAACGTTATAGTTTTGATTACTAACCCCAACGCTTTCATATATCTTCCTCTCCATCACTATGGGAACAACCATGCGCTCACTCAGAGATTTATAGAATTTCTCAGTCACATAATCTCTACAGTTAGTATTCTCAAAAGCAAAATAGAACTTATACGGCCTGTATCAGATAGAATCAATGAAAGAAGAAAGAGAAAGAGTTGTACTTTATGAGAGAAGCAACACAGGCATCGCTCTGTCTGTCAACTCCAACACAATCAGGAGCTGGCTTACCACATCTGCCATATAAGTCAGCCTTAAATGTTTTATGTCTTATATGTAACTTCATGCCTGTATACAACCTTTAGGCCCAATCTTTTTAGTTCTTTGATTAGCTTCAAACGATTGTTACCCGTAAAACAATTGGAAGCAAGCCAAGTTATTGATAAATCAGAATTTTTCAAATTCCAAATGTCATCCAAGTTATAATCAACTAGAATGATACAAGAAATTTTCAAATAATTATTGGTTGCAAACTTGGGGTCTCTAATTTCTTAACATGGCCATAAGGATACCAAACATCAGCATCTAATCTATATGTCATCGTCCAATTTATAAAATCTTAAAAAGCTAAAGTTAGATTGATTGTCAATGTGTCAACAAACTATTATCTGGACGGAATCGATCGTTATAAGGAGACTCTAAACTCCACAAGACGTATGGTATTGATAGACGTTTTGGTGGTATTGATTGGATAGCAAAATCGGCATTATGGAATAGAACAGCATCAGCTTTTGATAGATCATTAACATCAGATGTTATATGACAAAATGACTATACGGAAAGTATATGTATGTTGTACGTATGTATGTATTGTACCTGCTGTTGAGGACAACCATCGAGGAACTCTTTGTCTGTGATTGTATTGCGGAAGAATTTAGTCGCAGCATATATGAGAACCTTCTTTTGAATTATATTCTTTGGATGTGATAATGATGTAGCAGTATCTAAGTAAGAGAAGACGTTTAGATGATGAAATGAATATGAAAGCTTAACTGATTATAATGATATTTGGTTTTGAAAAAAAATGATAAAAGCATGAGAGAGAGAAAACAATACAAACAAACACGAGAGGAGATCTTCTCTGAAACAAATATATATTTTATGAGAAAAAAAAATGTTTGAGAAATGTGATAATGAATGGAAAACACACCCAAATCCTCATCTGTATATCTAACTATATCCAGACTGTAATAAACACAAAATCTTTTTAAAGCAGCTGTTTAAATGGAAAGCAAAAGAGAATTATGATCAAAGTATCCAAGTGATAGTACGAATGATAAGGATGAATGAAGCATTATCAAGTTAATAAAATAAATAAAATACTTTTTATTTTCTTAACAAATGCCTTTAAACAAACAGTAAAATGTAATTTTACACCTTGTTCTTACAAAAGAAACAAATTTTAAGAGAAACACTCTTCTCTCTCTCTCTCTCACTCTCTCTCTCTCTCTTTACAAAAGGAAGAACTGGGTGTTTACAAACGTTTTCAAAATGGGAAGCCCATATGAGAGAAGATGAGAAATCCTTCAATGAAATGAAAATCAAAATGTTTTCTAGATCAAAAGAACTACTTTTTGAACTCTTCTTAGAGATTATCATACTCCCTCATTTTTTTTTTCAGAAAAGAAAGTGAGTGAGAATGGAAAGAAGGGAAACATTGAGATTGAGATAGAGAGGAACAGAGAGAGAAATTAAAGAGAAGGAAAATCGAAACATGCGATGTTACTATTGTTAGGTAGAACTCCATAAACGTGTATTGGCTCAATCGCAAAAATTTGAATGAAAGGAAAGCTATCAACTTATTGAAACCATGGAAACGGCAGGTTTTTCAATCGGAAATGTTGGCTCAGATCCAATAACATGGGAAATGCGCGGTTTTCCTGATCTTCAAACATGAAAAATCAATAAACAATCGAAAATAGAGTATTAATGATTGTTTTTAGTTAAACAGAAATGCTCGTGTCACCTCTCTCTGAAATTGCTATTACTAATAACGATGTGATGTTGATGAAGAACTTATTAACAAAGCGGTTGAAGGTAACTAGCACTCAATCTCATCTCTAAGCCATTTTATTCAGAAACAAGAAAGAAAGAAGACCAAAATGACAAATAAGCCGATTATCAATGAGGGAGGAGGAGGTGGAGGAACTTCAACTGCCGTTTTCAAAACACCTTCGTTGCCTATGTATGCAGCTACATCATCTGCATCTTCCGCTTCACCTTCTACCCAAGACATAATGTCCACATGTACTCCTACCATCAATAACGTTATCAATTCTGACTTTGCAACACCAACATCATCATCATCATCAACCATTATTTTTGGAAAAACAAGAGCTAACTCCATCAAAAGAGCTATACAATAGGGTTTATGCTAATTTTTTTTGCTATACATTGAGTCTTTTGTCAATAAACTGTCAAATCGAAATGTTTGTCTTAGACGAAATTTCTTGAAAAATCATTTTGTTGAAATGAATTATTGCCTTCACCTCATATTACTTTCCTTACCTTCAGCTTTTGCCATGGAGATGTAAGTTACATTAGCATTCATAGTATGACAACATATGAATTGTAGGAATACAGCATCGACCGAAGACTATAACGTTTTTGCTATTGTCCTGTTCTGTATTTTGGTGTGCATTACCATTAGACATGCAAACGACTTCTATCATGGAGAATCAGTTGAGTACTCTTCCTTCTTTCATAATTCTACGTGCGATTTCAAAATGTGCACACCTTATAAGACACAAATGATAAAAGTTATTGTGAGAATGTGATGAAAAAGAATATTATAATAAACAGAAAAAAAAACGGAAATGATGATTACTAATGAATTATATGTTAGGTAACTCTGGTACCGGAAGGGATTGAGCCAGCCAGATTTCGGCGTGATGTGAAGAAGAACTACCTGACAAGAATCGAAAAAGATTTTCAAGAAATGTTCGATGTAATGGGAGCTGATTACACAAAAGAGAAAGATTTAATAAGCTTAGAACATACATGGTGTTGTTAAATAAATTGGAGGTCTTTTATAGATTTATGAGCAATTTACAGTCCCTTTCTCTCTGTATGTCTTGGTTTGTTGCTTATTAATGGGGTGTTAGAGTGATTTATCGCTATAACATAGAATCACATTTGGTGATAACACAACTGTGCATACAAGACAAATATCAAATAAGCTCTTTTACTATTCAATTTATAATTTAAAAAAACTTTTTTAAATATCTTGATATAACTTATACATTGTGCTGTAACATCCATTTCTATCTGGAGGCTTGCAGCATGTTGTTGACTTATCCTCTTCTCTTGCTGCCCTCTCTAACACCTTTCTCTCTTCTAATTCATGAGACATATACAGTACACTAACCGAAGGGGTATATCCCGAGGGAATGGACATAAAGGAATAATAAAGAATTAACAATATCCTCAATATGAATTGTTAAATGGAAACTAAGAGTATTCTTGAAGAGAGATTATACGGTAGAGCGTCTTGCCTTCATTCTTATCGTTATTAACAAAAGAAAATTTCTTCTTCTCTCTTTACTTTTCCATTTTGAAAGTTGTTGAAAGTCTCTGTTACTTTGTACGTTGAAAGTGAAGAAAGGTGAAAAGCTTAAAAACGTAATTTAGAGGTTTTTCAACACCTTTTTGAAGCTTCTTATCATTGTATTTCTATAACCAAACGGATTAACGCATTAATCTGTCCATAAACTTATTTCCTTTTTTTATTTCATTTATTATACTTGTCATCGTTCTAACTCCTTTTCTTTGTTAATTATCATTCTGAGAATCGTATCTGATGAATGGGAAAGAGGGAAGAAGCACAAAAAAAAGAGGAAGAAGTCATCTGTTTTTGTCGGATTCTTTGAAATTTCATCTGGAAAATCAACAAAACACGTCAGGTGGGAGAGAAGAGCTCTGCCTGTACCTGTCCATTTACACTTCTATCTGAAGAGATCTTATTGCTTTCTCTATTTAAATATTCCAATGATTCTTTTTTGGATTTGTTCTTTTGTAAATTTAAATTCCACACTGCTCCTCCCTTCATTAATCTTTCTTCTTATCAGTTTTTGAGTTGGAAAGCAAGTATGAAGTCAAACCGATACAGATACTTCACAAAAATTTCATTCTGATAGAATCATCCACCCACACACAAACTTTTGACGTCAACAAGAGGGCGAACATGCCAAGATTAGACTGAGTGTTCCATTTGTTTCACCTTTTTTTATTTTGCAAATTGTTACAATCATCAATCCCATAAATGTGTAATTTTAGGAAAAGCTAGGGAGATGAGCATATCGAGCTTCCTTTGCGAGAAAAAATTTTTTTTCCATCACACAGCTGGAGATCATACTAACCAGGTCGATTTGATCAAGTACAACTGTCACAAAATATTAATAATCTCACAAAAAGATAGACCGTGCGAATGACCTTAGATGGCAACAATTCAATTTTCTCAATTCCTCAGGTGGCTTTCAACCGGTAGTTATTAAGAGAGAATGAGAGAAAAAGAGAGAAAGGCAAGGATTATACACGCTTTTTTTTGCCCTCTCGTTTTGTTCTATCTCTCTTCTCACAGAGTCTTCCTATCTCCATCCTTCTCAATTACTCTTCTCAAAAAAAGTAACTTTATTATGAGGGAGGAGATAGAATGACCGGAAAACCTTGAAATTTGCATATTTTTTATAGAAAGGATTACTGACTTCCTTGACATGATTATCCTATACGTGCTTCACAATGAGTAGATGATGAATGAATCATTCATAATCATTGACCGTCTTGTCTGCTCTTAATGCTCGTTTTGCATGAAATTAATTTTCACGTAAAGCTCACGTGCACTCAATTGACGTGAAAGATCATTTTGTGTCTTCATGACGCAGATGATGGTTGTGATCATATTATAGTTTGCAGGAATAAGGAGGGACGCTTGCTATGTAACTGGCATGAAGTGTTTCATGCTAATGGGTAGACATGACCTCAAGAGATATCCTCAAGATACAAAGATGGATATTTGACAAGAGAAATATCTTCAAGCTATGTTATAAGATTCTTGTCAGGTGTTACGGAAGTTTATAACCGACGGTTAAAGATGTAACTGCCAACTATTGCTTGAAGGATTACTTTTGTAGAAGTTAGGATTACCCCTCAGGCTCTACAAGGATACGGTAAATGAGAGGAAATAGTTAGTAAAACCACTGATTAAGTATCAATTTGACCTTTTAATAGGAAGGAAATGTTTTTTTAATCCATAATATAAGAGGTGTCAAATGATTAGATATGTCATTCAAGCATACCGTATGTTATCGATGGCTCATTTGCATATTTTAATCAATATTTATTTCTTGTTCTTTCAACTATATTTTCATTCTTTTTGTCAGTTATGACCAGTTCTTTTGCGTTTAATCCTCTTTTTCAATTCCCTTTTTAACTTTATGAGAGAGGTAGATGGCGAGCAAAAGGAAGAGCGACTGAGAGAGAGAGGTGTGGAGAGAAAAAAAGAGTTTGAAGAAGAGAAAGAGGGAGAGAGAGAAAATGATAGAATAGGAGAGAACTTTAGGATTCAAAAGTTAAAAAGAGAAAAGTTCTAATGCCGAATACGGTAAATTCATAATCGTGCCGGTTCTCCTCGACGGTTCATACATCCAAGGACAAAGTCAGTTTGGAAAGATTTCAAACTTTCTTAAATAGAATAATATTAATATTTTTTTGATAGCATACCTCTAGGAAATAGTTTTTGTGAGAAAAATTACTTTGGTTCATTGACGAGGTTCAAGTTTTATGACTGTAAGTTGCAAGGTGCTCTTCCTTAATTACCGTAACTTTTATGCTAATTGACCTTTAATTGACAGTCGTAATGTCTTTTTTCACGTAATTTACAATGAGATGATGAGTTAGACAGTTCAAATAGCATCAGAAGAGAGAAGAAAGAAAATGAGAAGTTTGGAGAGAACTGTTTGAATATTTTCCTCCTCTTGCAATCTTCTTTCGAAGTTAATCTGAGATTTGGACACCCTCAAACGCAGAAATAAATGAACTTCAAAACAAACTTCTTATCGATTATAAACCTCTTGCTTAGTGTGTCTCATATGGATTAAACAGATAATCCCATTGTTCATAAAATTTTAACCGAATAAGTTTGCTTTTTTGCAACTTGGCCATTCAGGCCAGCTGACCTCTTGGAATTTGAATTAAGACTTCTTCATGGCTTTTAGTAAGAGAGAAAACTCTTTATTATAGCTTACAACTTCTCTCACTTACTATTGGTTCATAAATGCTCCGCCCACATTACTTCATCCTTCGTCCGCCCATATTAGGGTGGTCCCCACTCGAGGACGACGATGTGATTGCTGAAGAAATGGGCGGATCACACTTCACCTCAGATAGTCGTCGATGAAACTTGAGGACAACACATCTCTTTAATCCTCCTTTATCCTTGTTTTTTCTCGTCTTCATTTACTTCACTGATTTTTTCTTTCTTTCTGGTTCTGTTTTCTTCTAGTTTGCTCATTTTAAAAGAGAATGTGAGAAGCCATGAGAATAATTAGATGACATAAAGAATCCCTTGGTCAATCCATATAATAAATGTGACCTATGTTGCAGGAAGAAGCTTAGAATAAAAATTTCTGTTCAATCAGTTTCTAGCAATTGTGAATCATATGAGAGATGAAGCCTTACCCTTTCTGCATTCTCTCTTTATTATATTTCATATAAACTTTTTTTATTTATTTCTGTTTCAAGTGAAATATATATATATATGTATATGTGATGCGAAAAAGCTTAACTATAAATCTCCTTATAATTTTTATGGAAAACATCTTTTCATCTATCTACCTCATAATTATATGAAAATAACAAGTACACAATTTTTATCCTTCAGCCATTTAAGGAATTGCTTTATTTCGTCATCATTTATGACGTTTTTTTCTCCTATAACCAGCTCATAGTAACTCATCCTCCTTCATGCATCTACAGTATGCCTGGTCTATACGTGGTAGTTTTATTTGTACGACGTCTGTCTATTATCATTTGACTCTCCCACTTTCTCTCTCTCTTCATAATTCTTCTTCTCCTCCATACTTTCATACTTTCCCTCCCTTTTCTGATAGCTAGCGTGAAATCGATTGATCTTATCAGTTCCACAGTGTTATTCTAAGGAGCGTTGGGATCCACAGCTAAGCGGCTTAACTCCTTGCGCAACTATGTGAATTCTCTTGTAGAACCTCTTAATTGGCAACTTTTCTCGCTTTACTATTAGCCTGCTTCCCCCTAATAATCCCAACTTCTATTCATGAACTCTGCTAAGAAACAGCTATTTTCAGTCTATTATATAAACACGTGACGACAGCATCAGCAGCTTCATCGACGTGTTCACTTTGCCGTCTCTTAATACTTTCAGAAGCCGTAAATGCTCTGATGGTTCATTTAGTCCTCAGATAACAGTCTGATTATCCGCTTTTGGACATAAAACGTTTTCAACTTCAGCGTGTTCGAGTTCACGTGTTCTCCAAGAGCAAATGAAGTTCACATATTTTTTCAGATTTTCACCCCCTCAGGCCATATACCACACCCTAAACTCCCTTTTGTCATCACGTTGATCTTCAACAATTTCACAGAGTTTCTTCTCAATTTTATTTAATCATGACCTTTTTCATCAGTGAATTTTTGAAATTTGAGACTTGGGCCCCGTTCCGTCTCATTCTTCCTTTCTCCTGCTTATCAGTTCTACCGTAATCACATTCATATTCTCTTTTTTCTCTTCTCCACTTGACTATCCTATACAACTGTCCTTCTTCAACTTTCTTAGTTGTTTTTGCCAGAGCAAAATTCATATTAAACTGAATTCATTTCAGAATACTGTCATGGCCTACAGTCCGTTCCATCCATATATCCAATGCCCATCAACAACTACTCCAGCTCAATTTTCCTACAGTATGACATCTGTTCCAGGAATCGCAATGTTTCCTCCAGGAACATACAACCCAGGTTAGTTGAAAAAATCAATGCTCGACCCACTAGAAAATGTGTGTTCCATCAAAATTCCATTGAATACATCATAAAAACTCTTCGACGAATGGTTAGGTTACGGTAGCCATAAGTTGACGACATTGAAATGAATCAACAACTGCCTTATGACTTTGTTCAAAGAGAGAAAACGAGGAATAAGAGTAGTAGAATGGAGTTGAAATGGGGAGCGACAGTACTGATCCAAAGTACTCGATTTCCATATGCAAAAAAGACGAGAGCAACTCCATTTAGTTGATTGATATTTGTCGGCTGGTTCATTCAAATAAGCCGATCAAAACGGCTAATTTGCATACGTAGAAGTTGTTCTCGTCAGAAAATAACTAATATGGGAGTTTGAACAAAAATACAGAAGGGAATACAATCAGACAGGAGTAGATATGGAAAAAATGGAATGTTTGATTGACCAGAAGAGGTCGGATGAATGTTTAAGCCGATAAGATGATAATGAAATTTGACCTTAGCATGAATGATTGAATAACTTAAGACAACAATGATCTTCCAGGAATGATTCCACGCAAGAATAGACGAGAGAGGACAACTTTCAATCGACAGCAGTTGGAAGTTTTAGAGAATTTGTTTTCTCGAACCCATTATCCTGATGTTTTCACTAGAGAGAAGGTGGCGGAAGAAATAAATCTGCAGGAAGGCAGAATTCAGGTAGCAAAGTTCTTCATTTCGCATTTATAAAACTGTTTTCTCTTTGATAGGTTTGGTTCAAAAACAGACGTGCAAAACATCGACAACAAGAACGTCAAAAGCCGAAGGCGGAAAAAAACGAAGTTGAAGGTAAGTGTAACTATGAGACAAATTGAACAAAATATTGTTTTTAGCCGATTCTACTGGACCTAAAATAAAGGAAGAGCCCCCTTCCAACGGTTACAATCAAATCAGCAGTGAGCCTGAATCAGGGTAAGATAATGAAGAGAAGAAAAAGAAACCAATTCATTCATTTACAGTTCTCCACCTAAGACAGGCTTATCCCCGATGTCCAAAACAGATTCACCTGGCGTGAGCGTTACAGACAACAGTTGGAGCAATGAATCAACGGCGGTATAACACAGTAGTAAAAAAATCATTCATACAAGTATCTTCAGAGTGTTTCCTCAAGCTCCGTAACATCGTCTAGTAGTACTCCAGGAGTTTCTGCCTCATTGGCTGTCAATATCAGTAGCCCGACCGTATACAACTCATACCCCTTCTACTCTACTTACTGTCAGCCAGTATTTGACCCTAGTTATACAACTTATTCAACTTATCCAGCTTATTCTCAAACCCAATACAACACCCCAAATCCTTATTTGTTTCCTGGAACGAATACATCTCTTTAAAAAATATAATTAATGATAAATATAGTTTTTCGGGTCGGAAAGAAACACAAAAATCCAATGAGAAAAGCAGGAGAAAAAAGTTGTAAATAGAAAAAGCTCTGTTATAGATGTTTATTTGGCCATTTCAGTATTATCTTTTTGAGCTCCCTTTTTCCTTCTCTCTCGATTCACTCTCTCTTTCTTTTACTCTCCCTCTCTTTCTTTCTCTTTCTCAATTCCTCTACTTTTTTCTCTTTTTATTTGTCCCTCTTTCTTTCTCAAAATCTTGTCTATGACTGTTGTCAGAAATCCGTGTGAATTGATGTTTTACTATAGTTTTATTATAATGTTATAGTTACATAGACCCTAATGAAATGCTCAACATCGCTTTATGTTTTAGTCGATCACCTGGGGTGGATCTAAGGACACTTGAATGCATTCCTTTAGAAAAAATTATTGCTTTTCAAGTACTTTTTCTTACTTTTTTTTGCCGACAACACGAAACATCGTAATATTCAAATAAGGACACCGCATTATGACGCGACACCTCCAAGTTGACCAAATAAAACATTTTTTTTACCTCATTTACTTATTTACATTAATGTTTTTATTATTTCTGTTTAATTAACAGGGAAATTACAACATGTCCGGCTCTAAGGTTATGATTATACATAGGATGAACCATGCACAACCGTTCTTCATCAATCTTTTCATTCAAATAGATTTGTTTGTCTGGATCAGAATAACAGTATACTATACACTCTCAGTGATATTCAAAAAATAGTAAATGAAGCAGGAGAACGGCTTGCTCAAAAAGAACCAATTAATTAGGCTTAGAATTAATACCTTGCCAACATCAAGGCGTAAAGCAGGTGTCAAAGCATGAGCCGTCTCTGCCAGTGGCTTCTTCTCAGCTGGATCAATGTCTAGGAGAACGCATACCATTGGCGAACACAATAGTTCAGTGAAGAACTGAAACGTCCTACAGAGTTTGAAAGGGTCAATATATCTTTGATTAGATAGTAACCGACACGATTGTGCTTGGAGCATTCTCACTGACATCGATCTAACTCTATGCAATATGTAAATTATGTGTGAAACATCCATATTTCCGTTTGAGCAAGATACAGATCTTGTCAATCACGTTTCCTCCCTAAATGCCTTTTTTTGTTGTTTTGTTGGTGAAAAGGATGAGCTTATAAGATTTTCATGCGATAACAAGAGAATTGACAGGTGTTTATGACTGTATGTTTCATCCAATTTCTTTCTTTCGTTCCTCATAATTAGTCGGCTACAAAGCGTTTTTTAAGGATTATAACGATAGTTTAAGGATTAGCTGATCTCTAAAAATGGACATGCTTCTTCTTTATCTTTGATTCATATGCCGATCGTTATCTACACCAGATGTCTTGGCTTTGTCTCCTCTACAGGTTTTTGCTTTTTCTTTAACCTCTGCAGGTCACTTTCAGTTTTTCATCAACACATTCCTTACGGCATTTTCTCATCTGTCAATCAATAGCTATGTGAATATTGTGTATATATCTAGTTAATATAGATATTTTCTGATACATTTTTTCTATTTACACGTCAAGTTTCTTATTTCGCATTTTGACCTCGTCATCAGAATGTTACGTAAGTTAACGGAAACATTTCCGTTAAGGGAAATGTCCCAATGTATATACTTGGAAAGCAAACATAAAACGAATGTTAATTATCCTGATTATGTCCTAGGTTTCCAGAAAATCGATCAAACTATCAAATAGATTATCGTTTGTGAGGCTTGTACTCTATAGCATTCTCTACTGTTTCCTATTTTACTTTCTTCTCCTGCTTACTCTCTCAGTGTCCAAATCTTGTGGAACTTCTTATTTCTCTCTTAATTTTGACATAAATTATAATTTCAATTGATGGATGCATCCATGCAACTCATCAGGCTCATCATGCTCCAACATACCACTTTACGGCTTAGCATCAAATTTCGGACACCTTATTAGGCCAAGTAACAGGTGTCCCAGCCATCTACCAGCCATTATATATAACAAAACACTCTCTATTGGATGCTAAATAACAAAACTTTCTCAGATTTCATTTTATTCATAAAGAAGTTATAATTAATTTGAAATCTCTATTTTACCTCATATTCTTAAAGAAACGAAAGAAAACACAACCGCTCTGCAAGTTCTACAACGATGGGAGTGAAAATTACGTGAAAAACGTAAGCTGGATTGGGGTCGTGTGAAAAAACAGTAAATTTCACAGTGTTCATAAATACATTTAAAAAAAAGCCCTAAAGAGTTCATAAACTTAAGGTCAAGGAAGGTCGATTGAAACGGAAGGGTGTTTGAAGTATAAGGTTAACTATATGATATGAATTAAGAGATTAAGTACGAATAATAACAGTCAGAAGATTCTATGTCAAGAGATTAGCCTATGTTGAGATGTTAAGTCTGTGTTAGACATCTCCTAAGACTCCTCTAGAATGTGCTTTATAGAGGGAAACCTATGAATATTCTGAATCCTATAAATCATTTGGGCTTTCAGAACTGCTGAACTTATGAAAGTGTAGAGTTCAGGTCTTCAGAAGCTTCATAACACGCAACAATTTTTCTGATTCATTTAGAGCTGATTTTATTTTTGAGAAAGTTCTCAAATTTCTCATCAGCATCTGTCAGTCACTTCAATCATTTTTTTCCGAAATTGGCCAGCAGAAGCCATTGAATTCTTTGATCTTATACAATTTGCTCATGAGGTTGCAGCCTAATCCTTCACGGAAAATGGTCCGGGGAATCTTTACCAGAGCAGTACAGACAAACTCCGCCCCTCTATAACGGTAGAAGACTATCCGTTGATTCATCAAAAGAAGTCTGCAGTAGGAGAGCCTAGTCGGTCTTAGGCTAAGCCTACTAAGGATCTCTTCGATTGTAGATTACGGTATCAAGAGAAGTAGTTTTTTTTAAATTGGATTATGAATGTTTTAAATGTTTTAAATCCATTAATCTTTCTTCTAATCGTATAATAATTCGAAATTATTATTTATTTCGATTTTATAATCGATTTTTCCTCGAAGGCTTCAACCGTAGACGAAGAAGCCGAAGAATATCATTTTATCACTTTTTTCTCTTTTTTCTTTCACATTTCATCATTTTATAGTTTTAGAATAAAAAATTCCTTTTTTTTCTTCATTTTAAATCCTTTGTTGATTTGTCTTAAATGTCTCTTCCTATTCTTCTGATAAAATGCCAAATTACGGTAGTTTTCTATCAAAATCCACATTTCTTCGTCTTCTTTTTTTCCACACATAATATCTGCATTCATATTTTCTCATTCCTTCATCTTAAACTTCATTTCAGTTGCTCAGCTGATTCTAGAGTAACTCTCATTCTGAACCTCCTGCTGCTCCTTTTTCTCCTCCTCCTTTCCGTGCAACCTTGCCATATCTGACCCGTCCACCAATCGTTGTGTCATATACACCTCTCCTCCTTCTTCTCTTCCTCTATCTATATCCTTCAAAACATTCTAAGCTCCAATTTTCCATCTTCATCAAATATTCAGATTCATTACTTTTCCTAATTTGTGCGTCTGTATAGATGGTGCGAATTTCGTGCGAGCTCAGGTCTATCCGCCAAATCTCATTTTGACAGGCTTATCCAGCTTATCTATCCTTCTGCTATTTCTTTCAATATTTTCTATTGTGTCTTTATATGTTATGAATATTCGTCTTTAACTATTTCCATATAGTTAATATATTTCTCTGATTTTCTTTCAAATAATTTCTATTATCTGTATAATTCTTTTTCAGGTTAGACATACATATCATGGGACCTCCTCCAGCTTCAACTGCTTCAGCTTCACCCTTCTCAGCAGCCTATCCTGGTTTTGCTTCTTTCCAGCCTTTACACTACCCAGCGTTTTTTAACAATCTTCCTCATCATCCCCAAGTTATAATGAACGGAGCAACAGTTCAGCCATCCAGGTGAGCTTAACTAACCAATGCGCTTGTAAAAAAACAACATCTTCTTAATAAGTCAAGGATTACATGAGTTTTCAGATTATAGCCGTACGGCTAAATTTATTTAAATTTCAAGTTTTAAGATTATCCTTACGGAAACTTAAGATAATTTTCAAGTAAAGCAACCTATATTTCTACGTTTCAGTTATCGAGCAAGATGCGGACGCGATCTCAGCCGACGTACAAGTACACGCCGAGAGAGAACCTCTTTCAATAACCTTCAATTACAACAACTTGAATATCAATTCAAAATCAGCCAATATCCTGATTTGGGCAAAAGGGAAGAAATCGCTAGAGCCATTGGCCTCCTGGAGCCTCGAGTTCAAGTGAGTTCATACATTTTTTTGAACCATCTTTCATTTACTTCTTTTTTAGGTTTGGTTCAAGAACCGCAGAGCTAAAGAAAGACTGGCTAAGAAAGCTCTGCAATCAAGCAACTCATCAAAATCACTTAATCCAGAAGCAGAATCTCCTCCACCTGAGCCTAAAGTGTTGGATATCAAACCAATAACCATGCCGATTATACCAATGCCTGGTACTGCTGAATTCGATGCTCACACAGAATCGAAATATCTCAGTATGGCTATTAAGCCAAAGAAAGAAATTGTTGAGCCTGAACCTATCACAACAATCAAATATACCGATCAAAGTCAAGCAGCAGCGACAGGTGAGCACAGTAAACGAAAATAGAAAAAGTTTTTAATAGCATTTGCTTCAGGATGGCCTTCATATGCTTTACCGCCAGCTAATTATAATTTTTATAATAATTACTTCCCACCGTATTACCCGACTGCCAGTTATCCAACTTATGCTTCTGAATCTTATGTTCCTAATAATCCAACATACTGTGGTCAAATAACTCCATTATTATTCGAGCAATCAGATCAATTGTAAGAAGAAGAAAAATTATTTTTTTGTGCGCACACTGTATTTGTATGTTCCAAGTCATTATTCTAATCAATTTGAGATGTTGTATAGGAAAATTCTCTTTTTTTCTTTCCATGTGGTTTCTCTCTTCCTGTCTTCCCTTCCTCTCTTCAAACTTCTACTTTTTGAAAATAAAAATTCTCCAAAAATGTTCAAGAAAGCCATACAAAAAGATGTGCAGGACTTCCTCGCACCTGTCTTGATTAACAAAAGAAATCTCAACTTTTTTTTGTGCTTGAGAGAAAGACATGAGAAAAGAAGCCTTCACCGGCTATTGTCTTTCATCTTACACTTAACTGTGTGCTTAAGACCTTCTTCTCACCTAAGTCCATCAAGCACTGAATTCATGTGTGCGTCGGCATTTGAATCTTTAACTTACGTCACTAAGGACACTTATCTCTAATGGTGACTGACTGGTTCAAAGCCAATTTTGGTGACAAAACAAATACCAAAAAATATGCAGGTGGATGGCATTAGATACTTAACACCCAAATATACAGATGTTCGTCGTCGGCATTTCCATATTCTTTTCATAGAAAGTACAAAAGACAGAAATGCCTAAGGCTTTTGATGTCACTTAATCCTTATTGAGGAGTAAAAAAAAGAAAAATAAGCTTATTCAGATAAATGTCAATCAAATTGTCTTTTGTACTAATTTTTAATAAAAGAATCAATACTTTGCTAATGGCGTTCGTTGAATAATATATACTATACGTATATGGGTAATGAGCATTTCTATCTTTCACAGCTTATAGACACAACCGTATCTCACGAATAGTAAAATTGAAATGAAAACAATTTTCATTCACGTAACTCTCGTGACTTTTAGAGACTCTGACGTGAAGCACGTGTCACTGGCAGATAATCGGCTCAACAGTTGTATATATGATACGGTTAATAAACAGGCTGTTTTCATGTATACCGACCAATTTAAGGATTAGTGAATCTTTTACAAAATAAAAACTTTTGCGGTTCAGATGTGCACAGGCAGATGAACAATAGACAGATGATGTTGATAGCATCTCTGAGCTCCGAAATGATCCCATGCAGAGTATCTTACTCGTTCATTCTCCTATGTGCGAATAGGGGTGAAAGAGAGAGAAAGGAAGGAGAGATAAAGAGAGTGTCAAGAGAAGGAACTATTTACCTATTTTATAAAAAGTTAAATAGAAGCCCTTCTTATAGTTAATAAAATAATTCAAGTAATATGATAGGTAGTATCGGCATCGTTTTCATGTGACATATCTTCAACAACAAGAAGATGACACTTGATTAAGCAAATACAATAGATGTTTGAAATGAAAACAATTTGAGTTTGAGAATAACCATTTGAACTTATTCACATGGACTAACGGCATGATTAGACGTCAATGAATTCTTTTTGTTTTCTCTTTTGTTATAAAATTGTGAAACTGGAACGTTTCCATTAGAGAAAAAAGAGAAAAGAAAAGATGAAAATCTCACAAATATTGAACGTGCCGGCACTTGGCACATAATTCCAAAGAGAATTGGCAAATATTCAAAAGGATTAACAGTACAAGTATCTTTTTATGTTGCCCTAGTTAGGTATATTAGACAACAAACATTAAAAATATAATAATTTTTCCTTAGCTCTCTTCTCTCCCCTCTTATCCTTCTTCATAAATTGAATTCATGAATTGAAAATTTAATTTTTCATTCGATATCCGACCAGATCTTATGTTAGGTCGACACTTCCGTTCCTTCTCGCCAAATCTGCTTATCTTTGATATTTCCGTATATTCGTTCCTTATTTAGTATTCGCATCGAAAATGTTAATGAAAGTTTGAAAAATGCTCAAAATCTTCCTTTTATTCGTAAAAAAAAAGAGCTTCGGTTCTGGAGCATCAGTAAATCACTACGCTACATCTCTTTCTCTTTTTCTGATTCTTTTCTACTTCCTTCTTTCTCTCTCTCTATGTCTCTGGAATAAATATTTTTTGCAGTTTTCCTTCATTTCATCCATAATTTGATTTATAGAGATTATAAATAAAAGCTAGAATATGTGGTTCATGCTCTCAGTTGATACGGAAAAGAGCTAGTAATGCAAGATGAATGTAGAGCTTCAGCCGAAATGGCTGACAGCATTACTCTGAAAGTTGCCTATGGGCTTAAGCTTATCACGTGTATTCTTGCTATTGCATCTGTTTGCCGGTATTTCATCGTACAGGTTAGTCTGATCCTTTTTGTTATCGTAGTCACCTCTTCCTAGAGAATCAACCAACCACAAATATATGTATCTTAAGAGAATACAATGGTTGGCTAATGCTAACTGTCGAACTGTTTTCAACTTCCATCTGGCTTGCAACATCATAGCTTCATTCTTCCAAGGATTGTACTATGTAGTTGAGATTTACAGGTAGTTCCAGGGAAAGATATTTAAACTATACTTTACAAATTTTTATAGAACTTCTCAAAATCATGAGGATGAATGTGGTTATACCATACTAACTGAGACATCCATTCATCTGAGACTACCATATGTCATGGCAATGACATCACAGGTTTTCTCCATGTTTGTTATTTGCATCGAAAGAGCAATTTCAACTGTTTTTCCGAACAAATATGAAACGATTACAAAACCATATTTAGCATATTTTCTAATTTCTCTTGCTGTGAGTTTCATATGTACTTCTTCATTTAAACTTTGTCACAGATTGTGTGCTCAGTGTCAGCATCGTATCTACTGTTGCTAGTTGGCATTACTATAGAGAATATACCTGTCTCACATATTTCTATTAATATTAAGCCTGTAGATAACAGACATCAGGTATGTGATTGAAAATTATTTTCATCTTTGCTCAACTTTTTTCCATTCAATAGATACTGCTCAACATCGTTCTATGCGTTCAACTCATCTCTATTATAATATTTATAATTTCATTGTTGAGAACATACTTGGATGAACGAAATTTTAAGAAAAAAATAGTCAATTTGGGAAACAAATATCAGGTAAATACATCTTTCTTGTTCCTCTTCTTCTTCTATATCATCATATACCATTTAAGGTTGGCGAGAATAAACTAGTAATTAACCGATTATTACCAATCTGTTGTTTACATTTTATTATTTTGGTCATTCATATTGTTGCCTTAAAGCTATATATTACTGTAATAAGAATAAGTTATTCATATGTTAATCATTATACTTTAGACTTATCCAAATTCATCTGTCAAATCTTATGCTATATTTCAAGAAGTAATCAGTCAGGTAATAGATGCCCTCTTAGAGCTTATAGATACAAGTATCACCAATTGAAGGCAGCTATCTACTCCATACTAACTCCATTGATAATCGAAAGACAAATCGAAAAACGAAAGAAACATCCAATCACAAACTATTATCTGAAACAAGAAGAATATTTTAAAGATCTCCGTTTGTATTTCGATGTAACTCCGAATAGAAGGAAATGAATTCATCAATGGCTTCGAGAGAAAATGTCAAAACTTATGGGAAAAACAATGGATATTCTATGGTTTTTAGTTCTCTTTCCTGAAATTCCCAGACTTCTAGCCCCTGTATTCACCTAAAAACGTTGTTCCTTGTTCCAAAATTTCATTTCATCACATCATTCAAATGAACGCAAGCTGTACGAGAGCGTTAAGAACTGCGCATAATCCATATTTGTATTGTATTTATGTTTCAAAAGTTGTATTTTCATTTTTTGCTTTGGTATTAGTTATACGCATGATCAACCAGAAGGTATAGAAGATATGCACTAAGCTTATTTAGCTATATGATGTTTATAGTTTATTATCAAAGATGTTTGGTTGAAGAATGTCAACTGTCGAATTCTAATATATTCACATATGTTCTGGGTTATAGAAATTCCTCTCTCTATCATTCCCATCTTCATTATAACTACTATGAAGTATGGACCATCACCACACGTCCTATCTCAATTATCTATTTTAGGTTTTTTACAAATTTTGAAGATCCATGTGATGCCTTCTATTCATATAAATCTTCCGTTTTCATCAAGATTTTCTATGTTGCTGGCCTTTATACTCAAGTCATTTCCATGTTCTCCATATGTATCGAACGATCAGTGGCAACAATTTTTCTTGAAAAATATGAAAAACTGACAAATCCTTTTTTTGGAATCGTTTTGGCTTTTTTCTCTGTAAGTGCACCAAAGCTATATTACATACATAGAAACGTCATATGATTTCACACGTGCATGAGAGCTCTCACGTCACCTCACCCCCTCCATCTTCTCATTTTTCTGTACTTTTTCATTACTTTGCGTCTGTTTTCAGAACATATCAGGATCTGTTATATGTTTTATCTTTTTAATTATGCCAATACAAGATTGGAACAGAAATACACCAGTATTCTCCTCTGCAGTTGCTGAGACAGCTCTTGCCAATCGGGTTGCATAGTTAATTTAGAAGTTGGGTCTCATTATAACATTCAGACAACAACACTTGTACTATTCGGGATAGAAGCATTGACCATCATCATATTCCTAACAATCCTCTTGAGAAATCGTTTTCATAAAATTCATTTCAAGAAACGAATACCAAACATCGCTAACAAATATCAGGTGGAGAATGAGAGATTAGCATTGTATATTTTTCCTGAAGGTCAAAGAGAATCAAGCTGTGATTGAAAAGCTTCTGCCTATCTGTATAATTCACTTTGTAATCATGGGCATCAACTGCTGTGGCTATGTTTTGATCGCTTATGTCAGATTGTCTTTCTGTTTTCGGCTCACAGTTCACCTTTTGCAGATTATTGATCCTCGTGATACATCATCATTCGCCATATACCTAGAAAGTATCAATCAGGTTTTTCCGTAAAATCAATCATTTTTATTCATTAATTAATCAAGGCTTTTCTCTATTCACTGATTATGCCTATCGTAGTTGAATATATTTCTAAGAAGAGAGCTGTAACATCCAAAATATCTCACGTAGAGCCTGATCAAGACCAATACTTCAACACGTTGAAAGTCTACTTTGATCAGCCGTTGAGGAAGAAATAGAATAGGTGGGCATTGTCTCTTTACTAGACTTTTGATTCAGAGAGAAATAGCAAGAAAAAAAACTCGTAACAATTCCTAATTAGCGATAAATACCAGAAAAGGATCCCATTTGTTATTCTCAGCGCTGATTATATTTTCGAAAACATCGTAAATTACTTTTTAATAAAGTGCTCTAGAACATCAGATACCAAGTCTTGTGCTCCCTCCGCCCGTGGTAGAGAACGCAACAAAAAAAAAGAGAAAAAAATTATCATATGCTCTTGGCTTTCCTATCCTTCATATACTTAATAATCGTCTTCCATTCACAGGTTTTCCACTTCGTTTGCGTCGTTACCAACCAGCTCCTCAAGCTTCTGCGAATATTCACTCGAAATGACATCAGAGAAAAATATTTTAAATTGCAAAATAGCAGAAGAACTGCATGGTGATGTGTATCTCATAACTCTTTATTCTATTAAAATATTTCTATGTATAATTAGCATAATTAGTTTGAGTTTGTTAATATTGTTCAAGGTACGAGCTAGTTTCGTTGTTCTCGAAATCAGATTTGATAGTTTAAGAAATTGTCTTGGATAGGCCACATCAATGGAAAATTGTTATTCATATCTCATATTGTTTGGAGTCTTTTATTGCCCATTTCTGTGATTATTTGTTATTCTTATGATTTACACAGGTATTGCATATACAACTCTTGTTTTTGACTGTCATGCTTCCATCTACTACAGACATTTGACAGTTGTATCAAATTATTGTGATCTCTTAGTACCAATGAGATTTTCAACTCAGCTTAAACTTCCTTTCGTAACTGCCTTGACTGGGCAGATTCTTTCAATGTTATCTTTAGCCATTGAACGAGCATTCTCGATATTTGAACCCTCGAAATATGAGCAAATCACGAAACCATACTTAGCAATTATATTAATTATATCAACGGTGAGACGAATGCAATCTTCAAAAGTTTCAATTTCAATATATGAGTTGCAGATGGTGCTATCATGTTACTTGACATATGGCTTTTTATATTTTAGTTACAAGGATCTGAATGCTCTGACTCCTCTGATCAGTACACGATCATCTGAATCACTGTTTCGATCTGCTGTAATCCTTACTTTTCGAAAACCCTCCCTTAATTAGAGTTCTGAAGATTGTTTCATGGTTCAATTGTGCATCAGAGATTATATTCATTGTTATATTCATTCTATCCTTATATAAATCCTATAGAGATAAAAAATATTTCATGAGACATGGCGCTCAATTGGGATCCAAATACCAGGTTTCATTCATTGCAGCTTTTCTATTCAAACTATTAGTAATTGAAGGTGGAAGAGACTCGACAAGTTATTCATAAACTTCTTCCTATGTGTTTTTTACATTTCATTATATCATTCAGTAACCATTTCTTCTTGGCGATTTATCCATGGGTAAGAAGGGAGTGATGAGAGAAAATGGGGGAGAAAGGGGTGAGAAGAATATAAGTTTTCGAACTGACGTTTATTCAGCTGTACCCTAATGCTAATCTGGGAAAGTATGCCATTTATATTGAAGTCATTAGTCAGGTAATTTCATTTTCATCATTATTGATTAATTGGATTTAATAATTAGTGAATATGTTTCAGAGTCATCTATATTCCTTATTCTTGCCCTTTATACTTCTCTATCAGCTTAAATCACATCATCGAATTCGACAGAACGTTGTTGTTGCCCATCCGAGACAAGATGATTACTTCTATTCGTTAAAAACCTATTTTGATCAGAATTATAAAAAATGAATAAACTATAGTTATGATTCAAAGAATATATCTATTCAAATGTTATGTAACAATAGGATATAAACTGCAGGAGGTCATCCAGACGTGAGATGTGAGAGGAGGTTGACGTGAGAAGGCTTGAAGCTCACGTATTGGACATCGAACGTTCACGTATCTCTCTCGTTATACTAATTAGTATGCAAAGAAGACGAAAAGGGATGTATTCATCAAAGAACTGACGAATTGTCATATTTTCCAATTGAATGAGATCATGAAGTTCTATTTTCGTTCGTAAACTCATTGTTTTAATGAACAAAAACAACAACAAATAAAGGACATTCGAAAAAATTTCCACATAAATTTGAAATTATAAAACAGTCGATTCATTATAAATGAATCAGATTTCATCAAATATTCAAGAGATCATTTCTGAATTTGAAAATTAAGTTGGATTTTGTATTTTATTTTTATTTCTTCTAATTAAAACTTCTTCTGCTGTGTGTGTGTGTGTATGTGTGTGTGCATGTGAGTTGAGACAACATTCTGAAACTTTGGTAAACATTCGCTTGTTTTGTCTTCATCTGCATAAGTTATCTTTTCTGACTATTTTCCTCTTTCTCAGCTTTTTTTTCCAGCTCAACAATGAGCAGAGCAAAAAAAAAACTTTCATGACCTGATTGGCTATTAATGGTTCAGAATAAAGCGGTCGGCTTTTTGCTCATCAGTCACCCGATATTTCCTGAATAAGCTGAAATGCTAATGAAGCTGCTTAAGCGTTGGGAATCTGTGAATTCACACGAATGGATGGTGTTTCTGCTAACTTTTTCTGATTCCACCCCCCTCCCCTCCAAGTCATTCCAAATCATTGTAGTCATGAATTGTATTTGTTAGTCCTTTTTGCTGTTTTTCTTATTTGCCAGAGATTTTGATAATTCGTCCAGCATATAACGCCTCAGGCTATTAAATGTGTACTTCCGTCTGTTTAAGCTGAAATAAGCAGTGTTTCTTAGACAAGAAATGTTGTATAAAAAGCTTAAAGTTTCAATTAAAATTCACTAGACACTTCCGTTTTGTTGACACGAAAACAACCGTTTATTCAAACGGACTAGAACACTTCGTTTCATTACTTCGCACTTAGCGGATGTTGACGAGTGAGATCCCCCACCCCGTAACTTTTGAGAACTTTGTCGCTTTTTGTGATCACAAATGATAAATTTAAATGCTTTCTTCGTAATTTGACGTATCTTATAAACATCGCATCAACATTCACGTGAACATCACGTAAAAAATTTCATTTGACGGCTAGTTGACGTAACGAACGGTTGTGAACATCCTTCCTCTTTCTCTCTCTCACCCTTTCTCTTTCATTTTTTTTCTTTTTCTCTCTCATTGATCCCTCATTGAGTCAGAGTTATTATCTCATTCTGTCTTTTTGCATTTTTTACTATTTTCCTATTATGTTCTTTCTATTAGCTCTTTTTTGCTTTCGGGACAGGACTAATGTCGTATTTCAGCTTCTCTATTATCCAATCGAATTGAACCTTATCGGTTCGCTTGCATAATCTTTGGGAAAGAAGCTTTATGTGGAAGTTCACAATTTGAAGTAACAACTCGAATGTTTATAACATATTTCAATCAAAAAAATAATGAAATATAGCAGCTTTCATGTGATTTCCTTTCGAAATTCTGTTTTTTCTTCCTCGCACAACTCAGCTTCTCGTCTAATTTGAAAGAAAACATGGTTTCTACCTCATTCAGCTTTCATCACAAAAAAAAGGTTAATAGTCTCATTCATCTCTCTCAAGATTTCGGTTAGCTAGTCCTATGATCAATGGCCTCAGTTATTCGGGATTTTTTGAGTTATTCCCCTAACAAAGCTAATTCTAACGACATCTTGTGTTACTTCTTAATCATAAATATGTTTTAAGCTTTTGCTGTGAATAGCTTGGGTTCACAAGCTGCTTTTCCGATAGATTTATCAAATTCAATTTACTTTTCTCCCCAACTATTCTCATTATCTTCTTCTCTGTTTCATTCATTCTCCAGAATAGTTGCTTCTTTCTTCTTCTCTCTTACTCTCTTAGCTTCTATAATTATTATTTTCTCTTTTAATTACTGCTTTATTTAACATTCATTCATCTACCTCACTGAGCTTTTCCAAAGACTGACTGAACTCTTTCAATATTTGTTATTCGCCAAAAAAAGACTCAATTACGCATTTTCTCCTTTTTTCTTCTATACACTCTCCTTCATGTTAACTTTATGAATTTGCATATTGTTAACTTGAAGTTTGAGATGACTCCTCACAACCTCATTCAACCAAAACTATCAATCTATTAGCTCATTTCTCATGAGACAGAGTTGAGAGACGACCTTTTTCTGATCTCCTCCTTTACTTCCTGATTTCCTTGAGGATCTCTTCTTATATCCGGCTAGCCTTCTTTTTCTAAGCATCTTTCCCACACATTTCGATTTCAATGCCTTTTTGTATCGAGCAAATTGTACCGAACACATCGGAAACTTCGAAATAAGTACAAGCATCACATAGTTTTCTTTTAAAAAAATCAGAAACTCAAGTTATTCTTGTCATTTGTGTGAATAACAGAATACTTCTAGACAGGTGAAATGATTAGAATGATAACGGAAGAAAACCAAATATTACATGTATGTAATCGATTTCGTTTAAGTACAATCATTTCCATTTTATGAATTTCCTCTTCTGGTTTGAAATCCATAGTTGTATTTCATTCAAATTTGGGGTGGAGCTTCATCTGCTTTACCCACTGAGGGTTGATTTCTTATTGAATAGGCCCCGTCTTTTTGCGACCTTTCATATTTCCCCTTCTCCTTTCTACTGTCCCTCCCTCGCTCCCACCCTCCCTTCCTCCGTCATCCTTTTTTTCTCCATTCAATCATTGTTGTTCAGAAGTTCTAGAGTGAATCTTAATGTTTTGGCAGTTTAACGTTTCCGACTTTGACAATTCTCTTCTTTCTTTTTTTGCTAAGAAGAATAAGCTTCTCTCCAACTTCTTTGTTTTTTTGCAGCTGGTATGGTGAGCAATGAAAATGTTACGGAGTACATGTTTCCTGAAATGGATTGGTGTTTTGATATTGAAGTATACTATTCAAGTTCGGCCGGTCATCTGGCCGTACCAATGGCTAAGAGTTTCAAAGAATACAAAAACTTCAGGTAGTTTTCAGTTTACACTTTTGAATAGACTAAAGAGCTTTCCAGCTATCGTTATAACGGAGTAATAACTATGACATTGGTGACATTAGGCTTAACCGGCAGTATTTTACTCCTCATACAAGTTTTACTTCTTACTTTACAACTCAACAAATATTTCTTTCAAGATTTATGGTTCTCGTGTATTTTCTAAACGCTTAGCTGTCCATTTGGGAATGATATGCATATGGGATTCATTATATTTATTATCTTGCTTAGGTTGTTATTAATATAATATTGTATGAATTAACATAAATTCAAATTTAGCTACTTATGGAATTCCATCATTCATATATGGAATGCCACCTACATATGGCACAATGGCTTATATACTTTTCATTCTACAGCCATTTGCATCATTTTGTGTGTCATGCACAATCTGGCAGGTTCTGGCAATAGCCGTAGAAAGGTTCAAATTATTTTATATATTTTTATAATTTAATTACGACAGATACTGGGCTGTCACAAAGCCATTAGAACAACGAACTCGTAAAGCCAAATTTGGTGTTTTCTGGATTTGTGCTTGTATTATAATTGGAGCTTCTGTCCTGAATCTTCTACCAATACCATTTGAACGATTTCTAGTTCCTTGTTTTGAGATAAAACCCACAAAACAGTCACGTTACCGTCTTTCAACGCTTCTTAAGCCATACAATAGTACTTCGTCTAGACAATACAAATTCGGTTTGAAAACATTCAGTTTCTGCTTTTATCTTAATTTGCTTCATTCGTTTCAGTCGTTCACTTCCTGCCTGACATCATCTTCAGAGCACCTCTGCCAATCATTATTTTGACTGTTCTAACTATTAAAACTATAATTGTAATATCTTTCTCATTATTAATAGTTATCATCAAATTGCCTTTCTTTTTTCTTTTATAGGTTTGTAATCAACGAACTGTTGGAAATTTGCATATCAATGCCCATATGAAACGAAACATTCCACTTCGTTTATCAGTTTTGTTTTTTTTCTTTTCATTTTCACTTTTTATGTTTTTCAGTTATTAAATTTCAAATTCATATTATGTAATATGCTTTATATGTTTAATACATTACTGCTTGAACTACTGGGTTACGGAGAAACTGTTGAGTAAGTTGTTCTTCATCTTAAATCTCAATCTCATTGCTTATTGCTTCAGAGATCCAGCTGATGGTGATATTGATCGATTTATGAATACTTACTATTTAACGGATGCTTCGAACCTTCTCCTTGTTATTCATAGTACCACAAATTGGTTACTTTTCTATCATTGGCCAAGTTTTAATAAGGTATTAACCTATTTTTAAAATTAATATGCTAATTGATTGAAGCAGAGACAGAGTTTGAAAAGTGTGACGATTACGACTTCCAAAAATTTATTTGTTCGTCCACGCGTAGCTGATTATGTTATAAAGAGTATTTCATCCATACGATCATCTTTAGGAACAGATATTATAATTACGGTAACCCAGAGTCACACATAAGAAACTCAACCAAGAAAAATCGTTTTAAGCTTTGTAATGAATACTCTCAGTTATCAGAAGCTTTCATTGGATCTCAGGAGTTAAGTATAGAACATCCAAACATCAAAATTATTGGTGATCGCGTTGGTTTATTCATAGAACAAGTTCTTCGATGGTAAATATATTTTTGTTTGAAAATATTTCCTTTCTTTTTTCTCTCTATCTCTCTCACGTTGGCTCACACTCTCACCTTCACTATCACTCTCATTCTTCTTTTTTTGAATCATTTTTTTAATTAAAAGTTTCGGAAAAGAAAACACAAATTTTCATTGGAAATGACATGTGATGTCTTATATTCAGGATTTCGAATAAAGGCCGAGGCGACAACATTCGAGAAATGGGACGACGATTGGGAGAAGCTAATTTTTATTCAAATGTACATTTCACTGTGGAAGAATGGAAAGATGTTCGAACTACTGTTGTATCCATCATTGTTAAATACACACTCAGGTATGTTAATATCTCACGTGTTGCATATCATGTGTACATTATTATGCGGAAGTGCCATGCGTTTTTTCGAATTTATTTTTGAGACGGAGGTGCCAGGCTGTTGAAGACGGAATTCGTTATAAAATATTTAAACAAAGCTATTTAAGAGATCAAGGATTCAAATCGATGGGTTGTACTCCATATGAGATTAATGACATGCTAACAAGAGCATTTAACCTTGTATTAAGTGAAATGAGAAATGGAACACTCTGCGCTGCAGTTGAAGCGAATATGAAGGTCTTTATATTTTGATTTTACAAACACATTTTCTATAATAAGTAATTTCAGACATATCGATCTCAATCCCAATGTGAATGGACGTATCCTCGCGAGATTCCACGTAAAACGCGATCTGTATCGTTTGCTCCGAACAAGAAATACAACCAAGAAGAAAGTCCTCCACTCATCACAAGCACTGTCATTTGAATTTTCTGTTCATCACAACCATATAAGAAATGTTTTTTTCTAAATTCCGTTTGGATAAATGGAAGCTGATTAATAAATATTTCTTCATTCGTATAAATAGAATTAAAAAAAACACATCAATACCCATATTCGTAAGTATCACAAATCAAGAAGCTTACAAATGTAACTATGCTCATCTGCTTCTCTTCATTAATATAAAACAAGAGCCTAAGAGGTGAAGCTTAAAAATGATTGTTGTCACATTCAGTGTTGTCAGGACAGAAAGCTCGATTATAAACAAGATAATACCACCAATACCAAATATTCCATGCGAGAAATACAAATGGAAAACCATAACGGCACATCTTATCGATTCGCAAAGCTTGTCTAGAGCATCTTTTTGATATCTGAAAAAGATAATACATCCGTTATTCTAATTACTCTTCAATTAAAAATGGTTAATTAATCGTTTTAGTATAAAAACATAATTTTCATTTCATCACTAGCATGCTCATTTGCATATTTACGTGAATGCGTGAAATTTTAGGTCTGACGTCACGAAAACTGTCTCATTACATTAAAAGTCTAAGGGCAGAGCGGTTGGATACACTCTCTATTTTTCTCTTTTTGTGTATTCTTTTTTCCTTTTCTCACTCTCATTTCTCTTTCTTTGTCAATCAAACCTGTGCATATGTATAGGCTGCTGCTGGATCGACGGATATTTTTCGAGAACCTTGAAAGCCATAGACAACGGATGCACGCATTTTCGGCATCATTTCCCAAATATCATCGTCCGACACTGAATTCACAATGGAACTTATGGAAATATGCTCACAACTCACCTGATTCTTTGCTAGAATCGTCTGCCAACAAAGACTTCTTCAGATCTTTCCATGAAGGCGAAACATTGTCGTAAACAGAACGTGGAGCTGATTCAATAGATTCTCCCATTCCTAGAATGAATAATAAATGAAGGAAATAATAAAACTCGATTCATCATCGAACCTGTGTCTGGAGCTCGCATATCACCATTTACAGGAAATGCAGTTAATTTATATTCCGCTCGTAAATGCTCAGGAAATCGTGGTGATGATTTTATTTTATTTCTCTTTAATACTGAAGAGTTCAAATGAAATAAATGCGATAATAATAGATGCGGGTCTTACAGCGGTAACTTGATGGGGTAACTTCATCTCGAACCGTTTCATCTATATAATTGAAGCCGTTGCTTCTACGTTCATCCAGCATATCATCAAGCTGTGAAGCATCTAATTTTGGGATGTCCATACGATTAGCTCTAGCTAGAAGAATTTCATTTTTGATTTTGTACTTTTTCTTCAAATAAATATATTACTTCGTCGACCTTGAAGAATATTCTGAGCTCGCTTAGCTATTTGATCAAACTTTTCAGCTTTCCTCATATAGCTGTTAATGATCGCAAATTCAAGCAAAGCACAAAATACGAAAAGCATACAAGCTGAAAGAACTTCGTTTAAATAATGAATTATGAATTTATTTCTACCTCCATACCACAAATCAATGGCTTTGGCATAACTGACCTGAGGCAAACCGAATCTTAAGCCGTTTCCCTGAAAATAAATATTATTGTGCTGTCTTTCTTCATAATCTCACCAATGTAGTCAAAGAAACTAAAGTAGTGAAGCTTAAAGTCACTCTGGCTGGTACAGCTGGAAATAACAAACATTTTTTCATTGAAGAATCAAGTTACCTCTTCTATCAATCCAGAATGATACCCACGATATCATTACAATTAAACCCGTCGGAATATAAGACTGAACTAAGTTATAACCAATTGATCTGGCTAAATACATTTTTCCGGCCAAACAACTGAACTCATCTGGAAAGGTAATGTGTGTAATATTTCTTTTTTTAACTAATTTTACCTATCTTAAAAGACCCAGGCATCAATGCGTAGCGATAAGTTCCGTTACAGTATCCTTTTTCTACATTTGTAATTACAAATTCAGGTAAACCAATTTCCGGATTATGACGGATTGGATTACTGCTGAACCAACTGACGTTCATTTGACGAGCAATGTAAGCATCTGAAGAAAAAAATGTATTCATGAGAATTTATATCAAATCTGACAGCTTAAAACTCGTATTGAACAAACTTGGAGATCCATTGGGTAGAACCTGAAAGAAATTATTAAAAAGCGCTCTACTTAGAAAAATGTTGACAACCTTAAATCCAGACTACATGCAACTGTTAGTGTACAGCGACAGGAATAAGCTATAGTTCCATCTGGAGCTATAAACATATTGAAGTTCGGCATAGTGACTTCTTGAAAATGGGCCTCTCTTGCGTTCGCAAAATATAAGTCAGGAAGCCTATAACAATTTTGATTTAAAATTTAAACGAAAAGAATAACTTACCATAACTGCTTCCGTATCTCATCGTCATTAACTAATACGTGGTCAGAGTGATTATGGGAAAGCCGGGGATCCCTCCATGACATATAAACATACAAATCAACATCAAAAGACTGAAATAGTAATCAACACATCAAAAGTTGCTTTCTTCTTATTACCATTTCTGTTGATCGAAAGTTACCAACGCTCTCCAGATACATTCCCAACCGCACGTCCAGCGCAGTTGTCCCATTCTCTGTTGGCGGACGTTTTGATAAATTCTCAAGTAGACTGTCAATCTTAGTTTTTGGAAAAACCAAAGGTAAGATTGAAAATCTGTAAACAAATGAGTAAATAAAGGCGAAGTCAAAAAAATGGAACAAAAAATAATAATAAAAATGAAAACTCACAAGAAGGTGTTGACAGACAGAAGATTCATAATGACATTATGTTTCAATCAATTCAAAGTCCAACAAAGTCCTCACTAGTTTTCAGAGACCTGCAATCCAAAACTTTGTCGCTTTTTTCATTCCAAATTCTAATGATTTTACGCTTTTCCGTTCTTTAAAGTTAGATAAAGTCAAAGTACAAGAAAAAGAAAAAAGAAATGTTCAAGAATTTCATGGATAAACGAAAGAAACGAGAAGAGAGCTCAAATGAGCAGTTCTCATGCCGATTTTGGTGGGCTGAAAAATAAAAAATACAGATGGTATTGTTGAGGTTTCTCACAAATTCCTCTTTGTTATCATTAGCTCTGAAATGATGTGGTTTTCCTAACAAAACGGAGAGATTAGAAGATAGATCTGAGTATTTGATCAGAAAAAGAAACGAAACCGATGAAAATTAATTATATTCTTCTTGTTTTGTCTGTTCAAATGCATATAAACAGCTTGCACATAAAAAAGTTTGGAACTAACGGGAAAAAAACGATGAAAATTAGAAGTTCAAGCGTATGTTCTTCGAATTCCTGTTTTCTATCCTGAATGAGCTGCACCCCATGAGAATGTAGGTGAATGCAACCGCTCACTTCTGAGTTGGAATTCAAAATAAAAGAAAATGTGGTTAATCGACAATGTGATTCACATATCACTTTGCCGAACTCTTATGTAATATTTTAAATAAAAAAGTAAAATTCGTGCAAGATGTGGCCGATTATTGTGCTTTTGGACATGCCAACTTGGGTTTCGAAAATGAATTGAATGCAAGAAGCGTGAATAACGAGGATGAACAAGATGAGCTTACACAACTTTTTTATGTAGAGGAAAAAGTTGTTTAATACAAAAAAAATGGAGAAAACTTGCTTTGATGTGAAGATTATACGAAAAGTCTGACAAATGTCTTGGATGTAGAAACTCATAGAAGGAAAAGGTGCAGTTAGAATGTCAAGGGAAACATTGTCAGACAAAAAAATGCTCGAAGTAGTTTGATGTATAGGGCTGGAACAGAAAAACAGAAAAATTAAAAAAAAAAAGAAGTAAATTCATATGAAAAGTTGGAAAACTCTTAGAAATTCAATGAAGTTGAGTGAAGACACACATACGCACATGTGGTCAAGCCACTTATTCATATTGAGCAGAGAAAAAAAAGATGGAATGGAACAACATTTCGGAAGATTTACAACCTTCACAACACCTTATAAACTAATCGTTCGCTTCGAATAGTCGTTTTCTACACAACGCTTCAAAGAATACTGATGGCTGCACATGCACATCTACGATAAACAAAATATCCAAAATAGCTATATAAGGGGAATTAAGAAATGAATTACTTCCCGAATACATATTGATTCAATCAAGCTTGTAATTTGATGAGTAAGATGTCCTTCAAACACATGTCAAAGTATCCAACAGGAATCAGATGACGTGGAATAAGCTGGAAAACAGAGTTGATCTCGCTCAAGTACATTTAGAAAAAAGGTTATGACTGACAGAATGAGAGGGAGAGAGAATTTAATTTTTATAAAACTCGTAGTAGTCTAACGTTTTCTTGTTTTTGTGACCCGTTTGGGTTCAAAACACGGTACAGGTGAATGTGGGCTCTGTCGGGGGGGATATAACCAATTTTCTTCAAATTTCAATGGGTGCGAACAAGACAAAGTCCATATTTAGGCTATAAGAAAACGTTCAAATAATAGCATTGTAATTTTGAATAGAAAATATCGAAAACAAATAAAAAATATCAATTATTAAAGGAAAAGCTTTTGGAGAAGTTTTCTCTCACTGAAGCGCATAACTACATTTGAATGCAAATCCGAGTTCACGAACCATGCCCTTTGATGGTAAAAGACAACAAAATATGAGACAGTCATAAGAGCATTCATCAATCTTATTGAAAGATAAATTATTTTTCCTGAACATTCTCCTGCTTTATCACATTGTCAAAACGTACACGAATGAAGAGAAAATGAGAAAAAAAGTTAAGCTAAATGTTTTTTGGACTTTGTTTATTGAAGAAAAAAAGAGGAGGTGGAGATGAACATAAAAGGAAATCCGCTTCGAACGAATAGTCGGCGACCGCCATTGCGACTCGTTGTTGTACATCAGCAGATCGTCTGAATCTTTTAGTGTTCACAAGTTGAAAGAAGATGTAGTTCTTCAATGATAACGTTATTCTGAACCATACAATAAAGATGGATATGATTATCAAAGTGCAAATCCTTTTAGACTTGTTACCTTATTTACCTCGAAATGCTCTTCAAAATTGAAGACGCCAATCATGTTTATGAAAGTGTCTTCAAAAGTTAGCTTTGAATGAAACTTTTATTAAGTTTTTTTTCTACATCTGACAAAACAACATCAAGACAATTACATACTAAAGGGATAATAGAATTGAAGGCGGAAGCGGTAGCGATTGGGGTGAGGGTAAGAGATGGTAAATAGGTGTTCTTAAGTAATCGACTCAATAGATTGAACTTTACAATTGTAAAGACCTCTGACAAATCTCATCTTTTGATTATTTTTTCTGACTAGTCGTTTGAAAAAATACGAGAAGATTGAAACTTCTCCAAAAGGGACGTAATCGTTATAAATAGAGGAGAAGTAAGTACAAAACTAAGTCTGGACAATAGTCTGAAAGAAAGTAGCGGAACGGGATGTATGAACGCTGATGGAGACTTCTGATTATGGATAAACAGCAGAAAATTTGGTTTTATCCTCAAAGGAGTTGAGTGACTATTCCAAAACAAACAAATGCATAATCAAATGGAAATTTTTATTTGAAAACAAAGAGATTCATAGGCAAGTGTGAAGATTCTCAACAACGTACATGCGAAAGCTTTGATACATCTCAGCCGCTCGCTCCAAATGACGACTACTGAAAAAATGTATCCGAGATAATGATGGTGTTACAAGTTACACGGAACAGAGTTTCGAGCCTTGTGTAACTAGTAATCACTCTATTCTGTGTAAATTGCCTATGTTCTTTTTCACGTGATTCCCACTCGTAACCATTTCTATCATAAAAACGGGGTATGAACGGTTGGTTTTTATTAGTGTCTCTCTCATCTCCATTCAATCTACTATTTCCAAAATTTTTATTTGAATTTTTTTTGGTCTGCAACCTTACAGATTATGAATAATGGCGAAACTGAAATGAGATATTTTAAAGCTGGAATAAAACAGACTTTGCAGGAGGAGCTCGCAAGATGGGTTGGAAATGAGTCATTTGAAGAAAAAACCCTCAAAAAAAAAAACACGGAACACACAGCAAATGAACTGGCGAAATGAATAGATGGCATGCTCACTCAAACGCTCAGCTTATTTTGCTTGTTCATTGATTATCTCCATGAAATGCCTTCCTGTGATGATTGAATAGAATACACAAGGAACAGTTGTAACACAAGATTGAATTCTAAAGTCTTCTATCAAAATAAATACGGGTAACATCAAATTTTTAACAACAACGGCATGGAAGTTTTAGGGCTCAGATAATCAAAGAATAGATTCGATAGTTTTGCCAAGTACTTCTAGTTGTTCTCTGTACTAAGGACGTTCAAGAAACGATCAAATGTTTGGTGTACCCCCAAGCATTTCACTAAAAAAACATGAAAGCAAGAACGTTTTTCTAAACAAGACTTGTCGCTATAGATAACTCATTAAAGTGACATATGGAAGAAACTGAGTTTAGTTTGGCACGGATATTTTCATTTCATCAACAATGTCGTTGACGGAACTCAATTCTTGGAAGTAATATTGTGACAACTAGTTTCAATAGAAAGTAGACTTTGGTGATTTCTTATCGGTAAGGAAAGAAAAAGGTTCATCATAATCACACCTTACCCTGGAGCACCAGGTACACTAACCCTGTCTTCAGGTATGTTTAATTTATGACTGCATACAGCTAATAAAAAATGCCTAATCTTAGAAGTCAACTTTGAAAAGCTGCAATTTTAATTATTGTGGTAGTTTCGGTTGAAATATTCATTGACGTCTATGAATGTAGAAATTAACAAAGTATGTACAAATAAACATTTGACAACAAAAGTAACAAAAATACCCGGAAAAAACTACTCATCTCTCTGATTAAGCGTTAATCAGTTTTTTGTCGCATTTTACCAATATTCGGACAAACAACTGACGTTGAAACAAAGAGTGCAGGTGATCGTTAACTCGCCTTCCAATTTCAGAAATTCTCTGCCCTCCTTTGCCCACAATGAGCTTGCCTTCTCTCTCTTTCTTACAAACTATTTCAGCTACAATTTGAAGAACCTGAACAAAATTATATATTGAATCTAAGGAAACCTCAGATTACCTCCCCTTCTTCCTTCCACTCCAGTATTTTCGGTTTAAGAGGATAAGCTACATCACTTGGTAAATGATCTAGAAGAGCAGCTCTAAGTGAATCTATGCAGATTTCTTGAGGACTCTTAAATAATAGTACAAAAATATTTCGCCCGTCTATTAGTACCTTGTTAGTAACAGTCATTTCGTCCATAGTCCACTGACGTTTGGCAGAGAGCGATTTTAGATTATCTCTGATCGTATCAACTCCTTCCCCAGTTAACGCAGAAGCTGAAAGAATTTGTTGAGGAACTTAATGTTCACATTACCAAAGAACACAGAATCAAAGTTGCCCCAGCCCCGTATATCCATAAACAGTCGTTTCGTGTCCGAGTATGGAACAGTGTGAGTTGGTTTACTGATAATCTGCCTATATCACCTCGTCATGAAACAAACAAAACAACTGGTTCACCTATACTTTTCCTGCCATTTTGAGTCCATGCACTGAACAATGTCTTCATGTAGCTTTATGTCCTTGTTCGCTGTTCCTAAGCGACCCATCTTCAAATCAGAAAAAATCACAGTTTGCAAAAATTACGCTATCACCTTGATTGGGGTGGTTTTTATAGTCTGTCCACCTACTTTCCCATTCGTTAATATTTTTGTTAATTCTAATAGATGTGTCCTATCTTTGATCAAATCAACCTGTTATAAAGAAATGAGGTAATGAACATTAAAAGAACAATAAACCTTGTTCAATACTAATGATGACGGTATATGAGAATTCCTATGTAAAATATGCATCACTCTATGGTGAATGTAGTCACCCATAGCAGTTGCATCCTAAACTACGTTCTTTTTTTCCTCGCCTTACGCTTGCCTACCTGACAAACAATAATATGCTCAGCCTTAGAAACAGCAATTTCAGGATGTGTTAGGATTTGATCATCCGATCGTCTTTTCATCAGTTTTTTCGCATGTCCTAATCCGACGGTTCCAGGACTATCGACGATGCTTAACTGGACTCCTCCTTCCGTAATAACACATTCTATATTCTTAAAAAGGTGCTTTCGAAAGTTACGCTATGGGACTTCGAAACCGACTTGTTGGGTTGTATCCATTTTGCTACTCACAGCAGATACAGCAGCTCTTACTAACTGATTGGTTAAAAGTGACTTGCCGACATTCGGTGCACCTATCACAGCGACATTCAAGGCACGCTGTAATTAATTAATGAATTCCTAAACTTCATGACTCAATTGAGACCTGATTTGAATACGACCTGTGCACTCGTTTGTACAAATTCCCTAGTGATAATACCAGTTTCATCTTCAGAAAAATATAAATGGATGCATATGAATGTTGTTAACAGATATGATTCAGGCAAAGCCAATCCAAACCGAGAAGAAGGAAAGTTTGAAAATTTATTCTTATTTAGTAGGCGGAAAAATTTCACAACAAAGTATCCATAAAACAAGAAAAACATCACAAAATGTACAAATGAAGAGTAAATAACAATGCATTCGGAAATCGATTACCCTGTTATGAATGGAAACTATATAAAATCTTTGTTTTCTTTTAACTTAGAAATTTGGAAAATATGTACAAAATAAGGCATCCGGGAGCATTTGAGCAAATATACCAAGTAGTTTCCGTAACAAGAAAGAGAATTGAACAAGATTGTCATAAATACATGAGAAAGAAATCACAGAAGAGACGAAGTGATATATATATATATACTCTTTATATTTTCATAGCTTTCTTACCGTACAAGGATACGGAATTCTCATCAGCTATCGCGACCAGACATCTGAAACTCATAGTTCATGTAGAAGTAACTATATACAAACCTCATTTTATGAAAAGATAACACCGATGCATTGCAGAACAAATTATTAGGTGGATATGAATTTACTACACCCATAGGGGACCCTTTTATATCAAAAAGCTTTCCTTCAGTGCGATTACCATTTTTACATATAAGACCAAACATCTGAAGATTATTGAAGTAGTTAATATGTGTAGCGAAATTACCTGAGAATTCTGATGAACATCTGCGTTAATAACTCTATCTACATCAATTTTCAACTCTCTGATTGGGTCAACAAACATTCTGACGTCAAACGTAGCAACTTCTCCGGCTTCCGAAGCGCAAAGCATCAAACAGCTAGAATCTAGCTTAGATCGAACAGTGCAGTGAACTACAGGACTAGTGGTGTCTTCATAACGCATAATTCGAGAAGATCGAGACGGTAGACGCAAATCGTGAACATCTACAGGACCTTTCGAAAAGCCTACAGCGATGAGATCACTGTGACCTAAGTCAGCACTAAGAGCTTTCACAGATCCACATTTTGAATCAACAATCACATCTTGTATTGTTTTCTCGTACTGTGCATCCCAAATTCGAACAACTTTCATATTTCCACTAGCGACAACCCGTCCCTGATCTTGGCACCAACTGAATTATGAATAGATTAATATTTAAAAAGAAGGGAACTCACTCATATCTACAGAAAAACTTCTCATGTTTGTCGACCATATTCCTTATTTGATCTCGGAGTATAGGACTAGAAGTAACAAAGTGTGGTTGAGCTTCCAAATCGTGTGAGTGAATGTTGAACATGGGATCCCAAATCTAAAAATTGGAGCACTTCTGAGAAATATACCAAAGTAACATACTCTAAGTACACCCCGATCTGAACCACATAACAACATTTCTCTAGACATATCGTTAATTACTAGTAATGAAGTGATTGTATCCTTGAATAAGTAAAAAGAAAAATGAGACATGAAAATGAAGAACATACTCTTCCAAAACTATTACCGCCATCAAAAGCGAATTTACGAATTACCGAAATGTTTGAACCGTCGTAGCGAGCTAAAGAGACATTACGGCCATCAGAGCAATAAATAATTTTTCTCAAAGAAGACATGACAAGCTGTCGAACCCGCTTAATGGCCAGAGTACCCAAAGAAGTGTCGCATGGCTGAATGGATACATTGAGTACGATAGATTTAACAAGAAACAATCATGCTACATGAAGGTTCAAGCCAAGCGCTACGAGTAATGCTGGACTCAAACTAATTACGTTGTAGCTTAAGAGCTGAGCAGTTAAAAGCTGTGCTCAGAGACAGATGAGAAGCATTTTTTGATAGAAGCGTTTATAGAAATGAGTTTACCCCTGGTTTCTTGAACTCTTCTATCGCCACTTGTTCAAGCCCTTCTTTTGTGTGGTATGCCCAGTCAGTAGGATTCACGCGAATTAGAAGACGGTCAGCTTCATAATCTTCACATTCATTGGACTGTATCAAAAATCATGGAATCAAGTAATATAACATAGATTTACCTGAACAAAGTCTAGAATTGGCTCGACGAAAACTCTACTGCACCAATCAACAAAATCAGATTGAACGAGAGGTTCTTGGCTACTTGCACTTTTTTTATCTCGAGCAGTCCAGTCTAGTCGCCCAGTCTATAAATTTCGTTGAAAAAATGACAGTAGAGCCTAAACTTACAGTCACACGCTTGGGAGTGAAGCTTTGCGAAGGACGAACCATACTGAGAAGATCTTCCTTAGCCATACGTGCTAAGATATATTTAATATTATGAGAGATGTTTCGAAAACCTCACTTTTATGCTTAGGTGTACCAGCAGCTGAAGTTTTTCTTTGAGGAGGGGCAAGTGGAGTATCACATGAGTCTCTAACAAGACTGGCCGTAGGACTTCCAACTTCGAATACAACATCTAGAAATTTAACAAAGTAACTGATGGAACTTCCAAACAAACTTTTGGCTTCAGCGACCATTGGATGATCATTTTCATTTTTCGAAATAATGTTCGTAACTTGCGTATCTACTTTATTAATTCTATCCACAGCTGCAGATTCTATTTTACGAACTAGAACTTGAGCCATGTTAGCCACCTAAATAGAAATGTTTAGATATAAATTGTTCGCGCAAACTCACTCGTAATGAAGGGTCAACAGCCAATCTCAACAAAGAAAGCCATATTTTCTCCAAAGGCTCATAAAAATTCTTTGTTTCAAGATACCTGATTTGTCTCAAGCATCGATACCTAATTTAAATAGTTTGAACTTCTTATCATTCAGTGATTAAAATACCTTAGCCAGTCATTGATACCAAAGCGTCTGTTATCCGGATCATCGTTCGCTTCGATTTCTTCTAATATAACTTCTTCAAAAAGAAGCTCATTTCTCTTCTGCCAAATAGTCATTCTACTGTAATCAAATACATATCACGATATATTGAAGCTTGAGTTTACCCAGGATCTACTTCGACGGAATTGTACTTCACAAAAGAAGCTATGTCTTGTAGATCACGATGAGGATTCATGTCTCGTGTTCTTAAATCAATGTTTAGTGGTTCCGCGATATTAAGGAGCATAGCAGCGAATCTTTGTTCAAAATCCATTACAAACCACTAAAAAATACTTCCTGACTGTATTAGGGTTATTCATTATACCTGAATCGCAACTACGAGCTCTACGCGAACTAAAACTGAGCCGTCTAATGTACATTTTTGACACAACTCATCACACAGTTCTTGATCAACCTAATTATAAATTATGAAAATAGTGAGGAACGAATAACTAACTGTTGAAGCATGCTCATTATCTTGGGAACTATTTTTAATAAGACACCCTAATGCATAAACAGCTGCTGCACGGACATCAGGAGTAACATCCTCTAATTCTTCCACGACCTGAAATTCTTGAAGTGATTGAAATAGTACTTCTCCCTACCTTATTATATGCCCCAAGACGAATTGCTTGCCATCTAGCTTCGTTAAAATCTGCCCACAACCGACCCAAACCGATCAGTATCCATAGCTTCAAAAGCCGACATTGCTCCTTCTTACACTCTCCTAGTAGCTCAGTGCATAGATTCACATAGCCTTTCTCGGTCAAATTCTCTTGAGCAGTTCTGGAAGCATTCTGTTGAAGTATGATCTTCAAGCAACCAATACCTATAATTATTGTGGAAAAGCATAGCCAAAATAAACGCTGGGACTATTTTTTGTCGGGTTGTGGTTTCAGGGTCGTTCATAATTTGAATGAAATAGTAATACCTGAAAGAAAACAAATCAGCTATAAAAAGAAATAAATTCATCAGACCTAAGTGGAGCTTTCGGTTTATGGTTATCAATTCGCTCATCTCCATTTTCTTTAAACAACTCCGTTTGACAGCTTGGATCAACAGCCAAAATCTAGCATTAATGTTTAAAAACAGACGCAGAATACTACAGTCTACCTTGGCCCATATGAAGCCTAGCCATTGTCTAAGCTCTCTCGAATGACTTTGCAAGAGCTTTTGTACATATGGGAAAATACCAACAGACAACGCATGAACTACAGCCCACTGCCCAAGATCAAGAAATCTACTTAACAATTCTAGTGCTCGTAATCTATGAGCCTGACTCAGAAGAACTTGTAAAACAATTGGTAACTGCATTGGTGGTTTGTGGCGTTCTGAGCCATAGTCCAGCCATACCTACATAAAAAAATACAAGAAAAAACTCTCAATATACTACCTCGAAGGCTCTAAGTTGTTCCACAAAGAACCAGTTGTGCTGTGTTTCGATAGCTTCATCCAGTAAAGCAGAATAATCAGTCAGACCTCAAGTAGCGATTGGATTAAAAAAATTGATCAAGACAAACATACTATCAAGGGGAACAAACAGGCTTCCGGCGAATATAAGGTCAGAAGCTTTACCCCCGACTTTGTGAACATTTTCCACTCTTGAAAGAACTAATCGGTTATACATATGATTAACAGTAAGGTCGAGAATATATTCCCAGGATTCCCAAAGTGGGTGGTCTGAGGTAGATGGGAGAGCAGGAGATGACACAACTCCTAAATAGATAGTTGAAACATTTTTTCTCTCAGTATTCTCACCACAACCGTTCTCCCCCATAATCTTTTCCGCCAAGATAAAACTTCGGAAAAGTGAAGCCAGCAGCAAATCCTTTAAAACAATACTCTTACAGCCTAACAATTGAGCTCACTTGTCTGAACAAACGTTGAAAGTCCTCTTTGGGGAGAGTGCTCCAAGCTATTGTGTCAGTGATAGCTGTGAAAATCCAGTTTAATTCACCTAAGAGAGTTTTTCTATCTCCTATAGTTCCCGGGATTTCTTCTATGAACTTATTGGAAAAATCTTGCCTTCGACCTGTCCGAATTATATACCTGAACCGACGACAATATATTGGATAGTAAATGAGAAATAATACCACAAGAGACTAGTTTGTATGGGAGTTGTGAGACAAGAGGTGAACAAATCTGCTGGTAAGCCGGGGGTCATCGGAAGTCGTTCATTGACACGACAAGCAGCCAGTTGAATACAATTCTGAAGGAGGTAGGTTCAAACAAAAGAAAAAAAACACTACCTGATATTTCGGTCTCTTCTTGAACCTTAAAGCTGCAGCTTGTTCCTCAACATCCATGTTTGAGGTTATGACGGGTAATGGATGGCCGGTAGATTCTTGATGGTTTTGAAACTCTTTGAACCACTCTCTTCAAAGAAACAACTATGTTATAAAGCTACATGAAGTACTTAATTACTTATCGTGATCCTCTGTGAAACGATTAAAAGAATTAATGATAGTTTCCGCAGAAGAACAGTCCCAAACATAAATAGTAGGCCATTCCATCCAGGCTTGTAAGTCGAATATTGAGAGAGGAATATACTAAAAAACAAAACTTTAGAATCTTGAGAACCTCAAAACCTGAGTGAATGTTTTATTAAAAACCCAAATTTCTCCACTTGGGGTTGGCTTTGGCACACCGTGGCCATTGTAATGGAAAAGAACGCGTTCGTCTTTCGCGTTTCTTCGCATGCTCAAGCAAAGTTTTCTGACATCCTCTGCTGTAGGATCAGAAGCTACTTTGTATCTCAACAAAAGTATGTATATATTTAAAATAAGTGAAGTTACCTAGCTCGTGGCTGCCATCGTTCATAGCTTTTCTGAACAGACTGTGTGATTTTTACGATAGCACGGGAAGGATGGCATGCAAAAGGATCAATCCATCCCTCTAAGCGAGCATGGTTCTCAGGTTTAGGGCCCATATCAGGGGGATCAATTCCAATATGAAGACAAAATACTAACGCTACAGAAACTGTTTTCATACGATCTTTCGCATATTTCTTCCTGAATGATCACAAAACCATAAACATAACATGAAGTTCTAATTATAACTTACCATACTTCTTTTTCTTCACTTTCTTCTTTGGCCCCAATAATTTCTTCAGTGTGCCTAGCTTCTTGGAAATAACGTGTAATTAATCTCTCTGGTTTCTAAAACTTAAGATAGGAGTTAAGATAGGTTCAGAAAAGAATATGACCTGTAATACTTCTAATTCACTAGCTACTTTGGCATTACACGATGTTTTCCGTTTTCGCATTTTTCTACTGAAATTGGAAAGATATAATTTCAGAAAAAAAACAGGGATTGCTCCATAATATCAGAAAAACTAAGGACTCCAAAAGTTTCAAATTATTCCAAAAATTCCGTGGTCACGAGCAGACACACTTGTTTCGACCCCCACATTTTCATGCAAACGAGCTTTTCGTGGCAATTCGTTTGCAGCCCCGTGTAGTTCCCATTGCTGTATCCATTCAGATTCACTTCGTTATTTTAATATTTAGATTTTTTGAATGAGAATTCGAAGATCTCCTTCTGGTGGATCAATGGAACACGATACTAGATTATTAATTGAAGAACGTCTACCTTCTGCTCCCTTCCTTCACAATCGTTCCACTAAGAGGTTTTTGGGGAGGCATAGTCAAGTAACTGACACTACGCGTATACTTCTAAACTTTCACTAATTCAGGCTATTACTCTTGTTCTGTTATTTGTATTAGCCTTATCTTTTTTCAAACTTCAGTTTCATCTTAGGGAGCTAGAGACCCTCACTGGTGGACCCTACAGATCGGAACCATTGAGTGAACCTGAAGTGACATTTCTTCCATTTTTTTCATCTCATTCTTCTTCTCAGGTTAGGGTCGATGGAACCAAAGTCTTTAAAATAGGTGTTGTTACGGATTTGGATCAGGACAGTAAAAAAGGTGACAAGTGGCACAGCATTATGAAAACTGGCACTTTCTCTGTATGCATTGATAAATTTTCACGTTGTAACGATTGTTTTCAGTTCAAACAAGAAACGAAAGATGCTCGAGTGCAATGGAAGTCCCCTGCTGATGATATCGTTCTAACTACTGAAATTGCGGCAGGCGGGCGAGCCATGGAACTCTCGGATTTGGTAGTTTTTAACCACCGTTTGCTGACCATTGATGACCGCACTGGCCTCATATATGAAGTTTTCAAGAAATAATTACTTTTCTCATTCTTTCTTAAAGATCTCGGAGAATGCTGCTGTTCCTTGGGTTTTTTTGAATGATGGTCCTGGTCATCAAACGAAGCCTATCAAGGTATGTTTGTTGACTCATATTTAACATTAAAGTGAAACTCTTTTTGCAGGGTGAATGGATGACTGTGAAAGACGATGAGTTGTGGATTGGCGGTCTTGGCAAGGAATGGACGAATAAGGAAGGAGTATATATCAACGATCATCCAATGTGGGTTAAGGTTGTTGACCGAACTGGCCGTGTGCGTCATATCAACTGGGCTGATAACTACAGGAAGGTGAGTGTTTTCGCTGTTTTCTTGTTATCTTTTTTCTCCTAAAGGTACGAGAAGAGTGTGGAATCTTACCACCTGGTTATATGGTTCATGAATCTGTTCAATGGAGTAGTGTTCACAAGTTTGTAGTAGTGTGTATATTTACTATTTTTCGCATCTTAGGAAATGGTTCTTCCTTCCTCGAAGAGCTTCTGTCAAGTCTTATAATGATCAACTTGATGAACAACGTGGAACAAACATGCTAATTAGTGCCGATGAGTACTTCGTATGAATTCTCCGATGATAAAAAAAAGATATGGTCTACATTCAGAAAGATATATCGATGATCCGCGTTGGACCCGGCACTTACGAAGGTACAAAAGGGTTCAGTGCTTTCCAGTTTGTACCAGGTACCCAAGATGAATACATCATTGCATTAAAAAGCGAGGAGATTGTAAGTTATTTGCTTTTCCTTCATAACAAAATCGACGCTTTTGAAGGGAGGACGCCCAGCAGCAAGTCATATCACTGTTTTCGATATAAGCGGAACTGTAATCATGAACGATACTACTCTGCCGGGATCTCACAAATTTGAAGGATTAGCTTTTATTTGAATGTTCAATTTATTCTAGGGCGTTATAATTCATGATATCGATTAATATGGGTTTTAGAAAGTCTTTTATGATCAAGTATTCGAATGACCATGGTGAAATCTAAATTCTGTGATATTTAATATTGCCAAACTAACTGTTTAATTTTTACTAATGTTTGGGAGCTCTTATTTTATTTACTTTTCATACGTTTTACTCACTCTTTTTCTTTTATTCATGATATTTTATCTGGGAAATTAATAAAAAAAACATTTTACAGAGAATGGATCACAGCTTGCACCACGGTCATGCGCCATCCTCGGACGGGTCCAATCTGGCCGCCTCTGTGGATGCTTTCTTAAGCTCTTTGGATGAGTCTACTCAAGCCGCTCATGATCATCATGCTCATCACCGTTAGTCTTACTTTGTCAATTGTAATATTTTTGCATGATTCAGAAGGAATGGATCACAGTGCACATGCTGGGCATATGATGAAGATGTGGTTTCACGGCGGTTGTGAAGAAGTAATATTATTCGATTTCTGGAGAACCGAGTCTTGCATGGGTATATTTGCTATTATCCTTTGTTTGCTGAAGGCTCAATTTAGGAATATTTTGGTCATGCATAGCCATTTTCATTATGGGGGCTGCATATGAAGGTTTGAAATGGTTCCGTGTCTACATGCAACTGAAACAAGCAGCTAACGGGAAAATACAAAAAGAACCTGCTGTACAACTATCGGAAATTGAAAAAGTTTGACGTGTCAATCAAGTTTTATTGAAAATTTTCCTTAAGGCCCCATTGCAACATAAACATTGCTCTCAAGAAGATGTCTACAATCCAACCACGACACCACCTAGCAGAAGAGTGACACTGAGCAGATCCAGGTGACTCAAGAGTTCGAAAGCATTCAAAACATCAAGTTTTCTAGCCCATTCTGTTCTTCTGGAGCTTTCTCTGTAGATCGTATCTTAGAAGCAGTCCTGTATATTACTCAGCTTGTACTTGCCTACTGGTTAATGCTTATCGTTATGACTTACAATACATACTTAAGTAAGACGATAGCTCTTTTCTCATGATAATGATTGATTTTCTTAAGCTGCTGCTGTTATATTGGGAGCCGGCTTTGGTCATTGGCTGTTCGCAGTACTTAAACTGAACAGTCCGTTAGGAGAGACAGCAGACTCGTTTGCAACTGACGCATGTCATTAGAACTCTTTCACCTCAAAATCTCTATTTTCCAAGTTTTTCATGAAGGAAAATGGTATAATATCTCTTCCCCAGCAAATCTCCTTGGTTATCTTATCAGGCATTTAGAGATTATTTCATGCTTTCTTTAAAGCTTTTTTCAAAGTTATAGATCTTGTTAATTGTTTATTATATTTCTACACCAGAGCTTCTTTTAATAGTTAGACGATAGTCGGATACCCAAACTTCTGAATCTCGAACTATACTATACTGTTCCTCATATCATATCAAACGATATGTTCTTAGGTTTTCCTTGTTTTCATCTTTAATAAAAAATTATTTATCTTCAATGTCTCTTAATCTTTATCTAGTCTAGTTGGCGACTGCTTTATCCAAATTCTCAGTCACAACAGCGAAAATGCTGTCGACGCTTCCTTCAGCGTTGATCTAAATGACAAATTATTGCTTCCTTTTCCGGAATCACTACGAAAACCTTAACAAGTTTTCCTTTTTTCTCATAATAATCAACAACTGGAGCTGTGGCTGTTGTGAAAGTATGGAGCCTCTTCTTGATGGTTTCGGAGTTATCGTCAGCTCGTCCACTGCAATGATAAAGTTCATACCCAAATATTAACCGATAGATTGTTTTCAATGAAGTACAAAGATGTTCGCGTGCAATCAGTGAGTCCTAATGATAAAATGTTCACCTGGTTTCCGCTCTCTTCAAAAGGCGCTTCACCAGAGTTTCCTCCTCAACGTCAAAGAAAAGTACAAGTTTAGCGTCTTGGATCTGAAGAGTTTCATTTCTGATATTATCATGATTATTCCGAACCTCGCTTTCGAATTGTTCGCCTTGGCTCACTTCACGTGGGTATCCATCGATAAGGAATCCTTTGCTGCCTTTCTCAACAGCTTTGAGCATGGCCTCCTTGATCAAATCCAACACAACTTCCTAGAAATTCGGGTGAAGCTTACGGGAAATTTTTTTACAACACGTTTAATTTCAATAGGGTTTCCATAAACTAACCAGAGGTACTAATTGTCCTGCTTCCATAATTTGGGTCAATTGAGAGCCACGGGAAGATCCAGATTTCACTTCATCTCTATAATTCGAATTATTACATTTTATAGAGCGGATAACTGAATAGTATTAATCATGGGATGAATAATACCTCAAAAGATCTCCAGATGACAAATGGCTCAACCCATATTTGGCAACAATTTTCTCGCATTGAGTTCCTTTTCCTGAACCTGGTCCACCAACAATGAAGAAAATCGGAACATTGGCTTGTTTCAATTGTGTTAAATCAATGTTTTTCCTATCAATGGGAGCCTAATGTATGTATATCATGAATGATTGAGTATTAGGGTTACCTACCATTTCGTGGAATTTTCAGAGTATTTTCCGCTGAAGCCTGAAATAAAATAACTGAATAATTGGAAAAGAAGAAGGGAGTAAGCTTCAAGAGTGACAGTTCTTGGGATCAACTAATGGATGTATTGACTTGCGGAACTACGCAGGTCACTTGTTAGACAAGCAAACCTACACTCAACGTGCGTCCAAAAAAAACTATGAATTTCACGTAAGAGCAGTTTGACGTGACTTTTTCAATTTTACAGCTTTCATTTTCATTTGAGCAGGCGGACCAGCCGGTTGTGCATGAGTGTAATAGCATCCCTCGAAATTACGAAAGGTAATTATGATCACTTTTATTCGACAGAACTAGAAACTGAGTATCACATGCAATCATAATTACCCTTGTTCACAATGATCGCATTGTTGCAATTAACTTATTCAAACAGAGTTAAAGAATATAGGTAGTCTAAACGTAAATAAATATTTATATAAAGCGGAGATAGACACTGAGAGATCAACAGCTGTAAAGATTGATGCTACATGCTCTCGAACTGATTAGTGTGAATTGAAAGCGGTGAAAAAAGGAGATGTATTAAAAATAAAAAGTTGTTTATACAGTTTGAGTGGTTTTTAGTTAGGCACAAAGAGCATCGTTTGAAGAAGAAGAACGGAAATTCCGATCGATCCAATAACAGAACGTAAACCTGATAGAGAACTAAATATTCATGAGTAATCCAATGAAATTACATTTAGAATCGATCAAAAAAGAATGAGATTGTTATAAAGGTATTGATTTCATTTGATTCCAAAAAAAATTGATATAGAACGAGAAAGTTGAACAGGAGTAGACAAGATGAAGATGGTTGAGTTGAAGGCTGATTCAAAGCTATGTAATATCATTGAACAGCTTTTTCATAGCAGTTCTTGCCACAGACACTCAAACTATGCCAGAGAGCATAGAAAAAAGAAAAAGTTTAAACTCTAACAAATGGATGAATGATGAGAGAAGAAAATAAGAGCAGTTACTTGCTAGTTGGAGAATTCTCAAGTTGAAAAGCTCATTCACTTCATTTTTAGGAAGAAGATTGGAATTGAGGATGAAATTGAAAACAGCAAACTGCGGGCAAGTCTTGTGGCAAACTCTCATTTCGTGACGATAGCTTAATAGCGAAAGAAGCTAGCTAACTTCGTGTGTGCGTGCTTTTTGTTGATTTTGAACGTAATAGCGACTAGTAAGGCATGTAACCATAGGGTTGTCCAGTGCGCTTTATACAACATGTCTGAAAGGGTTTGATGTTAGAAATCAATAGCTAAGCAGACATGCACCCGGTTGGGCTCAGCCGAAAAGGATATGTGCGAGTAATAGCTACATCAATAACATTTTATAAGTAATGAAACAAATGTTGTTTATTCTCGATTAAGGAATTTGAAAGGCATTACGAAACAGACTCGTATAAAAAGATAGAATACTGCGAAATACAAAAAGAACATGATAGCCATGTCATGAAGAAGGTATAATGTAAAACTGAGAGCGGAGAGTTTCCAAACAACTCATAAACCTGAGCAAATTATAAGGAAATAGGACTGTACTTAGAGATATGACAGTTGTCAACCTTATTATAACAACATATTACAAAATGAATATTATAGAGACCATGAATTGAGAAAAGGCAACACATATACAAACCTATCAAACTAAACGAATTTTAATGCAAATTTTATGGAATAATTGAAAAGTGAAAATATATTCATAAACTCTCCGCTCGTTATGATGTCTGAGACTTAAACTTCAGTAGGACTGCTTCTGGACTCCTTTGGAGAAGAAGACTTGCGGTCACCCACTCTGAGTGTGGCACCATCGATGAAGTCCTCCATCGTTGGGGCATTTTCGAAAGCTTTGTTCACAATGTTTGGATAATAAGGTTGCTGAGAATTATTGTAATCATTAATCATTAAACGTCTTGAATATCATACCTTATTCTCCGGATAGTGATAATGGGGAGGACGCATATACTTCTCAAGTAGTGGAGAATTTGGATGCTTCTCTATGGAGTCGTCAGAAAAACTCTGAAAAAAATAACAATAGAATCTCAAAAATAAGTAAGAGAAAAATAACTACGTCTACCCATTGATCAACTACTTTGACCATTGGCTTTACGTACTTTATAGTCAGGTCCCACCTCCTGGGTAGTATATAAATCAAGAAGTTTGTTGGTCAGCTCAAAAGCCACTCGTCCACCTGCATGCTCTTTCAAGAACTGAATGAGAAGAACACCATCAGGGTGTAGGCATTCGGCAACAAAACGGTCAACATCACGTTTGCGGTACATTGTTCCTTTCTGAGGTATTGGATTAACACCAGAATAAGGCACTGAGGCCACAAGTACCTTTCTGCGCGAATTCATCTTGATGACAACAAGTCTGGCTCTTAAGCTTGGAACCATCATCGTGACCACATAGTAGAAGAAGTTGATGAGGGTGGCAGCCAAGAGAATTAAAAACCAGAAATAAAGAAGAAGATAAAGCTTTTCATTAATCATGTTCATCATGATCACACATTGTACAGTGTGGTTTTGCTTATTTCCAAGACGACGAATCTGTATGGATTTCGTGAAATACTAATCTGATTGAGAAAAATTGTTACCGTGAAATCACACATAATAACACGTGGGAAAACAGAAGACTCAGCCCATTCGTTTCCTTGAAGGATATTGGCAGCGACCTGTAAGATGCTTATTGACAGATCGTATACAAGATAAGGCAAATACCTGGTAACCCCAATGGAGATAATCCTCACCCAGAAAGTGATTCAACATAACGATTTGCATAAAGATGTTACAGACGTAGCTAGCCTTTACCAGAAGATACAAGTACATAGCGTTATATCCACTCCTTGGGCTTGTTTTGAGCTATACTTATTGATATTACCTCCATATTGAACTAGTAACTTACAGCTCTGTGGTAATCAGCAGTTCCAAACACGGAAACAGTGTCCATGAAATAGTTTGCTAAACTACTAATCTCTTTGTCTCTTTGCTCTCCGGTCATATCCTTGATTTTATCGGCTTCAGAGAGGAATGCTCTGGGATTAATTGCTAAGAATAATTTCACTTTTGTTTATCCTGTCGCGATATCTACTATACCTGTTTGCTCATGGAGAACATTCCAAATGCAATTGGGTAGATAGAAAAACACAGCCTATAATGAAAAAAATCAAGATTAATCATATATTCAATGATACCTGAATTGCAAGCATTATGGGAACCCATCTATAGTAACTGATTTGGTCGACTCTTTCAGAATGGTCGGGCATGTTCTCCTGCTCGAAAGGAACATGATAAGAGTTAGCAATGAAACAATAATCTTCAGCATATTTTTCCCAGCCTCCTAAAGATGAATAATAAGTGTGAAAAATTACAGCTTGAAATTACCTTTGAATTCGTTTGGAACCCAACATTGGATAGGGGATCCGAAGTATTGCTTAGCCGAAATGGCTAAAGAGAAAAACGCTAGCATCATAGTCGTAACATAGTAATTGAGATAGTCTACTGAATCGGCAACCTGAAGAAGCCAATGTTCATTCATTATCATACAAAATAACTACATACCTCTTGCCTTTTCACAGTATTTATAAATTTGTTCAAAAATGGTACAGACAACATAGTTGCCTACCACTTTGAGGCAGTTCTGAAATATTTTGTTTGAGGCAGAAAACTGGAGAACTCAGAAACAAAGGTAAGACACACAAGTCCTAGACCAACAGATATGCGATGACCCGAGACGAGCAAACATAATAAACATAAATACAAATGAAGAAACAATCATATATGGAATAGAACAATGTATAAGCATTTCTCAGATATCTGAAGTCTTTGTCTTCAATTAATAAAGCAAACTAAAAGCTTATAGCAAATGAAAGAGAAACTAGCTGAGAATTGAATTAATCGACTTAGATCAACACTTTCGTATCGTTTGGTTTTTTTTGTTTCATCGCAAATCAAAAAATGCGCGAACGGAACAATGTCGTCGACTAAAATGACTCAACTATATCCTTACTGGATAAAAGTTACTGTCAAGTCGAAATTTCCTACTGGAACTGAATGGTAGCTCGTAGAAGAAGTTTAATTAAACCAATTAAAGTGAAATGAAAATGAAATGATGAAAAGGTAATTAGACATTTCGAAAAAAACTCTGGACCAAACTACCAGTTCGAACTACAGGAGAAAAAAAAAGAAATTTTGAATAGTGAAAGTACAAAAAAAGTTGGCGACCTGCCACGACTAAAATGAACAACAAACTGAGGAACGCGAGACCATATGTGCCGAGAAGGAGGTGGCGACCCAGAACTCCTCCTTCGAGAATGACCTGGGAACTCCATGTTGCCTAAAGTATTAAGACGAGAAATTATCTTCACTTTTGATACGAACTGATCTACCAACGAATAAGGATGTTTAGCTAGAATGACTATGATTAGAATTTTGCGTACTCTAAGTGACAAGTGAAGAAGCAAGAAATAAAGTGTCGGTTGCATCTTATAACTTTTAAGAGGTGCTTGAAGAGATCGCTAACATCTATTTTGATTTAAAAGATTACGAACACCACTGCGAAAACTTAATATCGCGAAAACACAGAGCATTGAACATCCAATAAGAGGCCGCCAGAAACGGTCAGCATACGTGCCAATGAGAAAAAACCACTGTTTAGCATTCTTAGGAGGGTCATCTACACAAAAACTAGGACGTTGCGTCATTGTTCTGAACCCCATGGCATAGTACCCTATAAGTGGAATATTAGAAATAACAGGGTCTGTATGATATCTAAGAACCTTTCTCAGATACAAATTATTCCAGCAATTGTGAATATAAGTTGTCGGCAAATTTTAGTGAGTTGAGTTTTTCGAGATTGAGTTATATGACCTATAATATGAGCAGAGGAAAGACCCTTTCTTCATCACCGTCATACTTTTCGCGATCTGTCTCTGGGTCTTATATCTATTTGACATTAAGGGGTTATTTGTTTTCTTAAGTATCGAGATTGGGGTCGTTTGACGCTATCAGACTTACGATTCTGCTCATCAGGCAAGTTTCCCTCTATAATTCGCATATAATTCGCAAATTCGGAGCAACCGTCAACCACCCGCAAGACGGAATTAAAAATTCAAAATGAAGGACGACGCGCGAAGTTCCTACGTTCACGTATATGTTAATTTCCTGGGGACCGTTTACGTTTTCTTATTTGAACAACCTTCAACTGAAAAACATTTCAAACATCTTTTTTACGAGAAGTTTTATTTCGAGATAAGAGTTGTATCATTATGTTTCTGTTTATTTGTCCTAATGGATAAGGTAAACAGTTCAATATACACTCATACATGAAAGTTCCATCACGTTGTCACCAGCTGGAAGTTTATACTGTTTCTCTTCCTCTCCATCTAAAATTGTATCGGAACATATAAGAGGAACTGGAGGTATTTGCATCGGCGTCATATTTCCCACAGTCTGAAACAGCTGTGATACTGAGAAATAACACTATAAACTCACCAAGGCGTATGGAGATGTTCCCAATGGACAGATAAATGTTAAGGTACGCACCCACATCATATCTAGAATACGTGAGAGGGAATGGAAAAATAATTCATCGTGATCATACCTATTTGAACTCTTAACTCGTCGACTTGCGCTTCTGTTGAAGAAGCACACGTCATTCTAACTGTACCTGTCAAGCAATCATTTTTATACGGATTGATGCATTGTCCTCCAGTGTCTATAAAATCCATTGGTAACTCAAATGGGTTCTATAAAATAATACTCTTTAAACCTTCTATGTTCTCCTCACCTACACCATTATCATCATTCTCATTACCTCCATCGCTACCGCTCCCCTCTTCATCTGAATTGTTACGATTAGTACCAGGGTTTTTGTCGATATTAGTTATGTTTCTTCGTGGTCGTCGATTTTCTTCTTGTGATTTAAACTTCTTACTACTCCGTGAAGCATTTTCTATTAATAATAACAAGTTATAATTCAAATGTATGTACCTTCTGGACTCCAAGCTGACTCAGGACTTGTAGTTGGAATGCAGCATAAAACAAGTTGAAACAGAGATAATAAGAATAGAAGTTCAAATACTTCCATCAGTAAGAAAGTTGTAAGAGTAATGAAGATTTGTTTGTTTTGCAAAAGTCATAACCTCTTTTCTTCTATCAATTAAACAGTCAACAGTTTTCTGAGCTATAAACTAATTCTCACGCGTATAAAAGCTATCAAACATGGTGTGAGTCAGAAAACTTTTATCGGTCGAGTAAGATTGGAACAACATGAGTTTACTGTAAACAAGCGAGTGTTTACGAGAAAGTCAAGATTTAAGCCTACGTACAGACGTTAACAGTTTCTCCCAAGTTGCCGGGAAAAAAAACATCTGGTTCATAGATGAGTTGACTCAACAACAAGCTTGAATAAAATTTTATTACCTATACTTCTATTATATAAAATCTGACTAGAAAAGAGTGAAACGTTCTCCTGACCCAACTTCTAAGCCTTTCTCTATAGTTTTGGATGATATCTTATTGTTGTACACGAATTTTGGCGTATTTCCAAAAACCCATTTCCATTCTCTCAGGACTTGGTAGTTGCGAACAATATCTTCATGTTCCATCATTTCAGATTCGATGTCTACATCTTGTACAGTACAGAGCTAGATATTGATTTGATATCAGGAATGGTCTTGAATTTAAAACCTCGAATTTTTCCTTGAAAGCCTGAATTATCGTGCTCCTCACATTTTCCACGTTCACATTCTCATCATCTTGCTTCAAAAATCCTACTGCGGGTGCTCTAACACTTTGCGTTGCATTCGATTCAATAAAATTCTAAAGTTCAGTTTAGATATATCAAATACAGAGCACATACTTTATAAGGAGAATGTAAAGCTCGTTTGAGCCTCTCTAAGTCAGCTTGAATTAGGAGTGTCAAATGGTGATAAGCTTTCCCTTGTGATATACGTGCAGCTGTCCCCGAACACTTTCTGTTTCCTGGTAAAAGCTCCATATCATCTCTTTTGTTTGGTACAATCTATGAAAGCTTTGCATCGAATGTGTGATGAAAAAAAGTTCTTTACATTGACTTCATACTGCTTGTTTAAACTATCAGATATGAAAGACAAGTTTCGTGGACGACAGTGATCGCTGTGCGATGTGAGTATTGATATGTTCAAATTGCCTAATAAAACCATCATATCTCAAAATCGGTGAAAGCTAACCCAGGTCGTGATAAACTGTTCCTCCTCCACTATGCCTGCGTACCAAATCAATGCCTTGTTCGCGAACATAAGGAACATTAACTTCAACCCATGGATTTTGATGCCGTCCAATGACAACTGCGGGTTTGTTGCTACAAAAACGTGGCTATGTATAAAATTTGGTACTGTCACACCTCCAAACAATCATAGCATCGCCTTCTTTAGTAAGATCATGCTTCCGAAAGAGAAATTCTTCGAAAGCCAAGTTTTGATATATACATTTTGAATGTGAAATGTAAATTTTGGCTAGTCTTTTCAAGGCAGTGTCACACATGGTTCCTCAAGCGTTGGTTGAAATAGGTTTGGTATTGAAAAACGAAAAAAAAGGTTTAGATACCTCTAAATAGTAGCACTAAGAAGATTATTATACGTTTATTTACATTCGGAGACAACAAGAACAGAAATGTTAACTTATAAATAGATGAAACGATTGAGATCTCGAGCACTCAGGCTATTTCTCCAAGATAGATCATTTTATCACTCGACGCAGATAACACTGAAAAAAAAATTTTTTAGTTCAAAAACAAAAATTAACGTACATATGGGTTCGTTTGGGTGGAAATCAGTTGCATTGACTGATCCCAAATGTCCAGGAAGTTTGAATACAAGATTCTTCGAGTTAACTTCCCAAACATAAACAAAGCGATCACTAGAGCCAGCAGATACACGTCTACCATCTGGAGACCAGGAACATTTGAGAAGATTCTAAAATTATATGTGCAACTATCTAGTAGACTCAATCACCTTCTCAAAGTTATGCTGATGAGCATAATATGTTTGTACTAAACGGTTGGTACCTTGAACAAATGGACGCACATCCCACTGCTTCACTAAAACAAAATACCGAGCCATCACAAGACATTCATCTTCCTTACATGAACAATCCATCGAGTTCGTTAACAAAAAGTTACCATTTGGACTGAGAGACATTCCAGTGACAGTGTCTCCATGTCCTCTCAAGACATAGGAGATGTCATCTCGTCTCAAATCCCAAACTTTTATATCATTGTCAATTCCAGCACAGAAGACTAGCTCCGCTGTGTCATTAAAGGAAACAGAAGTTTGTTGGAACTTGTTCTCATAATTTTTGATAGGAAGTCGTTGTCGAACATCATGAATCTGTAAGAACTATATGAGTTTCTATCAAGGCTCCTGCGTAACTTTAACACTGCCATCATCACTTGCTGAAGAAACTAATGTGGGACCCCTTCTGGCAGGATGACAGGAGTTCACTATATCATCATGACTTTTAAATTTTCTTTGACATGCTCCTGTTTCCATGTCCCAAACACGTAGAGTCCGATCGGTGCCACAAGTGAATAGAAGACTGAAACGAAAGATGATAAGAATGTTTTGCAAATATGCAAAACCTTGAGTCAGTATTGAAGTTAAGATCCATAACAGCTCCATTATGACCTTTGAGAATAGCGAAATTCTCACAATCGCCATATACATTCCATAAAAATATCTTAAGTATCAAACATATATAATAACAAGAGATCAAACAAACCGTTTGATCAAATCCAGCTGAAGCCAAGCAGGTTCCATCAGAGCTAAATTTGGAAGTATATATTTCTCCTTGATGACCTTGCAGTAACATAATCGGAGCCTGTAAATTAATTTTTGTCATACATCTAATTGCTCATCATACCTGAAGATTCGATAATCTGTTGTTTTCATGAGTGAAATCATCGAACTTTCCTCGCTTGGCTGAAAAATGAAAGCATACTCTTGAATTTTCTTTGAAATAAAGAATTACCGAGTGCGAATTCAGGAGCAGCAGGTCTTTTAAAAGTATCGAGAGCCATAATGTGCTGGAAAGAAACATTAACAAAGTTTGGAAAAGTTTAGAAAATAAAAGGTAATAGAACCTCAAATGATTGATAACAGAACAAATTGAAACTTCGCAAATATTTTACAATTATAGTCAATAAATAATGAGATCACTGTAACTCCAGCTGGGGTCTTAGGAGTTTAGCCTTCACTTCATTAGTTGCAGAAAAACCAGTACCTGTAACATATTAAAATTTGAAAGATCATTTAGTATTTAACGAGTTTTGAAAAACCATTTAAATCGCTTCTAGATAGGCATAATGAACTTAGCGTTTTCAAAGGACGCGAAAATTCGCATTGGGGCGCGCTATCATAACGTGCGATTGTGAAAGCCTTACCTCCTCGTTGGAGTTCAATGATATCTTTCTGGGTTATCTTCTTGCCTGATACGGGATCAATCCAATCTTTCTTGATGAGCTTCTCAACAACACTGTATGCAACAACTGCTTTGCTAGAACAAAAACTTGAAAAATGAAAGTGAACGAAAAGTCTAACGATGGTTTCAAATAAGCGCAACGTGAAGTGTTAGTGAACACGTCGTATGTTACAGGACACATATAGCGATCCTAAAGCACTTATAATGGATATCATCCGAACAAGAATACCTTTTTGGGGCCAGATCCATCTTTATCTTCAGGAACTTTAGTGAATTTAACTTCCATTAAATCTTTCATTCTGATTGGTTTCTCCGAAATTGGACAGAGCACCTTCTGACTCTGAACAAATTATTCAATATTCATTTAAGCTATCATCTCTCTAACAGGTTTCTCTAATTTCGTCGCGTTCGCAGTAGGGTTCAATTCTGGTATCCAGAAGCTCGGAAGTTTGCTGCTCATGTCACCTTTCATATTTGATATTTCTCCCTCTTTACCGTGGGCTTTCACCTTGGCTTCAGGTTCATTAACTAGAGTTGTACTCGGGCGTTTCTAAAAACGAGGAATAAACTGAGTAATACGCGTTTTCCTACGAGTGCCGACACCCCAGTTATGCTGGTTCCTTCAGATATAGCGAATTTCTTAACTTTTTCCTCATGAGCGGCTTCGGTTGCCTAAAAATGGAAAGTCAAGGCTGCTCAGCTAGGATTTGCAACCTGCTCCTCCACAGTTTTCATTTGATCACATTGCTTCTCCCATTCTTTAGTTTTTTTAGCTATAGCTTTTGTTTGAGCGAGGATATATTCTAGAATTGCTTCTCGATCAAATAAATATCCATTCGGAGTTATCACGGGATCCCTAAGAACCGAACAACTAAAACACTTATTTTTTCACATACTTGCACGGTTGTAGGGTTAACGAGCAGCAGTCAAACTCCTTAATTGAGTCAGCTCCTAATCGTGCATGTAGAGTTCCGTACCCACTGACTTTGGCATCTCTATGCCTTTCGTGATAAGAATAAACAGCAGAAGCTGTACAATTTTTTCCATGTCGGGTCATCGGCTTAATATTTCAATTATTTTTTCCGGTGCTCACAATCTTATGTAACAACTTGGCAACACAACCAACAATTGAAAACGAGAATTATATAACAATTTTTATTCAAAAGCAACAATAACCCATAACAATTATTAATCATGGGCATTTACTTTGCTTTCTTAGCACGAATCTTGCGAAGGTAGAATTCTAATTCCTTTCCTTCCAGGATGTATCCATTGGCCATACCATGTTGTCCTGGTCGGGATGAAATTCTAGCTAAAAAATGCAGAACGTGGAACTAGATTCTTAAGTATGTGGATTTACCAAGAATTCTTCCAGATTGGAATTGCTCAACAAGAAGAGGGTCGACGGCGGCTCTCTTTTGGCGCTCTTCGTACTTGGCTTGACTCTTCTTGGATCTGAAAAAAAACATGAACAATTTTATGAATACAGGAACTCTAACCTTGTCTTGTTGAACAAAGCGGCATCTTCCTCGCTCAACTTGACTCCCTTCTTTCTTCCCAAAGGTACGGCATAGTAGCTTTCATACCATTGTCTGAATGGAGCAGCGTCAATGGTGATGACGGCTCCCTTGACAAGAGTCTTGGTACGGACCATTTCGTTGCTGGTAGCGTTGTAAACGGTATCAACAAGACGGGTCTTGCGGGTGATTTCTTCAATTTCACAGATCATAAAAAACAAAAAAAAACTAAATCTTACTCTCGGAAGTCCAGGAGAAGTTTCCATTATCGAGTCTGAGAGCTCTGAACTTTACGTTTCCTCCGCGGACACGAACAAGATGGACGCGGTTAGCTCCAATCTGCAATCTTACAACTAACAAAGAAAAATGAATTTTGAAATATCAACCTTGGTGTTAGAGGCAGGACGTCCAAGCTCGAACTTTCTCTTCTTGTGAGGGACTGGACGGACTCCTCCAGTCTTGAAACGTTTGTGCCAAGAGTCACGTGAAATACCCATCTAAATAAAGAAAATTCAGAAATTAAAAAATTCAATACTATTGTTTTTCACGGAAGCAAAAAAGTTTAACATAAGAAATTGGAATCGAGTAAGCTCTACTATATTTCAGATCTATTTACGTAAAAAACAAACACGAAATTCACAACATTTTGAATCTAAAATATAAAATACGGAAACAGAATGGTAGGCCAAGAGAAAAATTCCGAAACCCCATGTTGGTTGCGATTACGGTAGACTCGCGTAGCGCTGCAGGACCTTTAAACGAAAAGTGTAATTTAACATGTTAATATGAAAACTGGACATCAAAATGCGGTACATCAGTAAAATAAAGTAATAATTTATATTTAAAATACGGAAAAACAATTAGAGCCATTTTTGCTAAGTTGATTGAAGCATATGCTTTTTCCAAGAAAGGTTGGAGAAAAAAAAGAATTTTGAGTTTTTAATCCAACGAAAATGCTAGTTGACATGTTCACGCGGGAAAGTTCAATGCGCGAAAATTGAGTTTCCCGTAGAGGAAATATGTAATTAACCGAAACATTGAAGCTGTTAATTATGTTTTTTGCAATTGAAACTCTTTTCTATATTTGTATTCTTTAGTTTCAATGGAAAGCCAAAACAATTTTGGTTTAGTTGACAGAGCCGACGAGGTTAGGAATAAGGAAGCTATTCAGGAGTATCTGAACTTTCTTGATGACTCGGTAAGACTGTTAACTTTGAAACTTGAAACATTTTTTTTTCAGGCGGATCAGAAAGTTTATGTTCAGAAGGCTGAAGAACTCATCCAAGATGAAGAAGTTAGGCTCATCGTGAATATGGACGATTTGTATAGAAAACTTCCTGAGCGAGCCCGAGGGTATTAGATGATTCTTCAAATGTTTTTTGGAACACGTTTATTTTAGATTGTTAAAAAACTTCGTTGAAGAAATATTATGTTTGGAGCAAGCTGCTCGCGAAATGATCTCGAGGGCTAATCCGGATTACACCAAGAAACAGTGAAGAAAAACACCGCACCATAGTTACATGAATATGATTATAGTGATATTCATGTTGGTTTTGAGGGAGGGTTCGGTGATCGACACGTCAATCCACGCTCATTGAAGTCTAACTTTTTGGGAAACATGGTTTGCTGCGAAGGAATAGTTACCAAATGTAGGATTGTTCTACTTTTTGGATAGTATATTCTTCTTCAGGCTCATCGGTTCGTCCAAAAGTAGTTAGAAGTGTACATTATTGCCCAGCTACTAACAAAACATTAGAAAGAAAGTATAATGATTTGACTTCTTACGAAGGCTTACTTACAAGTAACGTGTATCCCACAGAGGTTCTATATCTTCTATGATGATTTGTTTATTTTTTTCTCTAGGATGAAAACAAAAACCCCTTAGAAACTGAATTTGGATTGAGCACTTACAAAGATCATCAAACTTACACCATTCAAGTCTCTATTTTTTATGTTGTGTTTCATGATCTTTTCTCTCCAGGAGTTACCTGAATGTGCTCCTGCAGGACAGCTACCTCGCTCAGTTGATATCATTGCTGACGATGACTTGGCTGATCGAGTGAAACCTGGCGATCGCGTCAGGGTAATCGGATTGTATAGAGTCCTACCTAATAAACAGAATGGATACTCCAATGGATCTTTCCGGTACGCTATGGAATTATTCTTATTTTCAACGAATCGTATTCAGATCAATCCTCATTGCGAACAATATTCAGCTCTTATCTAAAGATGTTAATCCAGACTTCGATCCTGAAGATATTAAAAATATCAGAAAGTTGAGCAAGAAAAGAGATGTACGATCTTTCTTTGATTTTTCTAGTGTTTCTTTAATTCTCATCTCTTAGGTCTTTGAACTTCTTGCCCGTTCTCTAGCACCATCTATTTGTGGCCACGAAGAAGTTAAGAAAGCTATTCTCTGTTTATTGCTCGGAGGTCATGAAAAAATTCTTGATAACGGTTCCCGTCTGAGAGGAGATGTGAACGTTTTACTCATTGGTGATCCCTCTGTTGCCAAGTCTCAACTCTTACGGTAACAACTTCGTTATTCATTTGAATATATTATTTTTTCCTCCAGTTACGTTTTACATTCTGCTCCTCGCGCTATTGCCACCACTGGTCGCGGTTCTTCAGGAGTTGGTTTAACAGCTGCGGTTACCACTGATGCGGAGTCTGGAGACAGACGTTTAGAAGCTGGTGCTATGGTACTAGCTGATCGCGGGATAGTTTGCATTGATGAATTTGATAAGGTATGTTTATGCTTATTTCACACGACAGGGAATTGAACCGAAAAACAGCACTCTCAGAGCTGCATATCAGCGTGGAGTTTACACGACTGAAATTATGTTTTTCGAATAGGATTTCAACATCTCAGATAACTATTAGATTCAATTATGATTCTTCTAGACGATAAATTTGTTACATTATAGATGTCTGATATTGACCGAACGGCTATTCATGAAGTCATGGAGCAAGGGAGAGTGACAATTGCCAAGGCAGGTATTCAAGCTAAGTTGAACGCTCGTTGTTCTGTCTTAGCAGCTGCCAATCCTGTATATGGACGGTATGACTAAGAAAGTAGATGAACGCTCAATCTTTTTCTCTAGGTATGATCCCTTCAAAACTCCAATGGAAAACATCAATATGCAAGACTCTCTCTTGTCGCGTTTCGATTTGATTTTTGTTCTACTTGATGAGGTTAGAGCTAATACTGTTTGAGTATAACTATTCCGATTGAAGCATGACGCGGATCGGGACAAAACTGTAGCTGACCATGTCTTGAGATTGCATAGTTACCGTACACCTGGTGAAGCTGATGGTACTGTACTACCCATGGGAGCTGGTGTAGATACCATGTCTACGCTCGATTTGGATGGTAATCATAAGGCTAGTGAAATGTACGAGAAGAATACTGATTGGACGAGTTACAAGTAAGAAGTATTAAAACATATTAATATTATCGTTCTTTTCAGGGATAAAGTTCTCTCCATGAACTTCGTGAAGAAGTATATTCATCTAGCCCGGACAATAAAGCCAAAAATAACGGAGGAAGCTATGAATTTCATTGGCGAAGTTTATTCTGAGCTGAGATCGTTCGATATTACAAAAACTGACAGAGAACGAGTAACCATAGTTTTTTACTTCTTCTTAATTTCCTGATTTTTAAGACCATGCCAGTTACTGCTCGTCAGTTAGAAACTCTTATTCGTTTGTCGACATCGATTGCGAAGGCACGCTTCTCGAAGAACGTTGACAAAACTGATGCTGAGATGGCTTATCAACTGCTTCATTATGCTTGTTTCAAGGAGAAACCAAAAGCAAGAGTCGAATATGAGAATGCAAGGAAAACTAAATCTTCTCGACATGACGAAGATGACGAGGATGAGGAAATGGACGATGATAGCCAGGTTGTTTAGTGGTTTCGATTGTTATTGTAACTATGATATAGGACACAGCAACTCAGTCTCAGGCCGAATCAGAATCTTCCCGATCAACACAGCCAAGAACTCCTGGTCGAGGAACCCGTAGAAGAGCTGAGGCTCAAATTGAAGAGGAAATGGAAGTGGAATCTGAGACGCAACCCACAGCTAAAAGAGCTAAGACGGAGCCTGCCAGTATTAGTGTAGATAGGTAAATTATCGTCCGAGTATAGGTTTTCAGTTGAATTTACAGGTATAAACAGTTCCAGAAGTTTGTTAGAAAGGCCTTTGACGAAATCGGGGTGACCGATGATATGATTGATCTGGAGGATGTGACATCTAGTATGGAATATTTATCTCTTTTTTCAATTCTGTTTTTTTGCAGAAGTTCAAGAACAAGCCGGAAGATTGAAGTTTTCTGAAGGCGAGCTCAAAGCAGCTTATGAACAGATGTCCGCGGACAATGCCATTATGATAGCTGATGACAAAATAACCTTGATTTAAATATCGAAACTAACTTATTCCCCCCTGTAGCATTCGATCTCATTTTAGCCCGATTTTATATTTGTATGTTATACAGGCATTCGGTTGTTTCAATGAATTCTTATCAAAAAATTTGTGTTGGAATTTATTGTGACCACATTGTTTCACTAAACTGATTGGTAGGAATATTCTGAAACTGATTTCCAATAATTTTGTACTGTAAGATAGATAGGTAACAATGGCATTTATTTGCGGATATTATATATTGATGGGAGAACAACGAGATGCAATGTAACCAGAACTATACAGCATGACAGGGGATCGCAAAGAAACAACGATTTAACGAACACGTTTTTAAATGATCATTCATTTTCAATAAATACGAGGACTCTGATGTCGGAGTAACGAGAAACCTTTTAATAAACAAAAATAACAAAATAGGGAAAGTGATAAACTAATTTTCAGCATCCGGATCATATGTTGGAGATGTTGGGCTGTACGTAGGAGATGAAGGCGAATACTGAAAAAAACAAATGACGTTAACTTTTTTTTAACAGCGCTACCTGAGGAGAACTTGGTGTGTAAGTCGGAGATGAAGGACTGTACTGAGGAGATGATGGTGAGTACTAAATTGTGAATTATTGCGCTGAAATCTGATAAGTAAAGTACCGCTGGTGATGTCGGGTTTCGGCTTGGACCAGTTGGAGTATAAGTCGGCGAACTCGGAGAGTACTAAATATTCGAGATAGATCATGCAAGAAGAGAGTTTTACCTGAGGACTCGATGGCGTGTAAACCGGAGACGTTGGGCTGTATTGGGGAGATGAAGGAGAATAAGCTGGGGAAGCCTCTCCTCTTGGAGAAGTAGGACTGTACTGTGGGGAAGATGGTGAGTACTGAAACTGATAGTTACTAATCTTCAAATTTTCTAGAACTGTGAACCTGTGGACTACTCGGACTGTAACGAGGAGAAGTAGGACTGTAAGTCGGACTTGTTGGAGAATAAGTAGGTGAAGTTGGAGAGTATCTCGGACTTGACGGACTATATCCACCTCCATAGCTTGGACTTGTTGGGCTGTATGTTGGAGATGTTGGAGAGTATGTTGGTGATGTAGGAGAATATCTAAAAGGAGATTGTACTTCGTGATTATTACATCAACATACGTTGGACTAGTAGGACTATATGTTGGAGATGTAGGAGAATATCTAGGACTGCTCGGAGAGTAACCGGGAGATGATGGAGAATACGACGGAGATGTAGGAGAGTAGCCTAAAAACAAAAAGATGAAATTCTCCATACACTGGGTGGGTCTTACTCGGACTTGTGGGGCTGTAACTAGGCGATGTCGGAGAATAAGAAGGAGAAGTTGGCGAGTAAGATGGAGAAGTGGGAGAATAACTAGGGCTTGTAGGGCTATAACTTGGAGAAGTTGGAGAGTACGATGGAGATGTTGGTGAATAAGCAGGAGAAGTTGGAGAGTATCCAGGACTTGCAGCTCCAAACGCATTGGGACTTGTTGGGGAGTATCCTGGTGACATTCCACCATATCGTCCACCCATTCCGGGTGACATGCCAGGAGATGCGGGGGACCATCCCCCTTCTCCATAGCCAGGAGACATTCCGCTTTCTGATTGACCAGATGGGGAGAACGCAGCACCGTTTGGTGTCATTCCACCACCAACAGGAGACCAAGCAGCCCCTCCAGGGTAACTTGGTGTTATACCAGAATTCCAAGGAGTATGAGCAGGAGACATAGAGGAACTGAAGCAAAATAATTTAATTGAATAATAATGAACGATACTACCTGGCAGGACTCTGGCCAGCAAACAAGCCTCCGACACCACCGTAACCACCTCGCATGTTTGTTGGAATCTCCATTCCAAATTTACACTTCTCCGCATCTAATACAAGATCGAAGCACCCAGTTCCAGCCTTAGCGAGCTGACCGAGCATAATATTTTCAGAGACACCTGAAAAAGAGGAATTAAAGAACGAAGAAAAAGTTTTTAACCTTTCACGGGATCCACTTCAGCATGTACAGAAGCTTCCATCAAAATATCAACAGTTTCTTCGAATGAGCATCTCATGAGTGCTCCTACTTCCTGTCTGTTGATTCCATGTCTAGTAATAGCCATGAGATGACCTAAATTGAAAAATTAACTGTAAATCGAAAGCAATTTCTACCTTTAGCAGTCATGACATCACAGAGAAGAGCCAAGTGACGATAATTAACATAAGAACCGTCAAAGGAAATGACATTATTCATTTCTCTTTCGATAGCTTTTCGCACAGCCTCAATTCCGAGTACTTCGAAGATTTCACAGATGTCATTAGATGAAGTTCTTACTGCATCGACATGCTGCTCCGATAAGACCTGGGAAGTACGAAATTCGCATAGTTCTGAGCTGTTTGAATACCTTCAACAGAGCAGTTCCATCAGTTTCCAGCAACCACTCCCGAATAGCTTTGAAAGATCCCTCTTGAGTAATGATCATTCTCTTTTTGTCATCAGTTTTTGGTTTATGCATGTAAACTTTCGAAATTGAAGTGATACCCTGAAAACAGAATTCTTTAAATATATAAAAATAAAACCAACCTGTAGTGTGAGATCAGATAGCATGTTGGACTCAATACAACGTAGGAAGACATCGTCCTCCATCTTATCAATCTGTTCTTCCTCAGCTCCTTTATCATCTTGATTAGTGAGTCGGATTCGGAACACGAGTTTTTCAGCGTTATCATCAGTGTAGATTACGTTCAGATCATCACCAAATCCTTGGTGTATCTTGTCAGCTATTTGCTCCATAGTCAATTTTTTGTCTGTCATTCTAAATCGTAACATTCAGACCGCTTCTTTTTTTTAAATAAAGAGCCTACCGTTTTCTGTCCAGTTCAAGACGCAAAAGCCAAGGAGAAGCTTGAGAAGGATCGAAGTCGGGCATTTCGTAGAAAATAGATACCCACTCCTCATCTTCTTCGATACAAGTGTTTTTGACATCAGGATCATAATAGATAGCTGTATTTGCCGTAACCTTACGGAGAGTGGTGTGCTCAAGCTTGCAAAGAACATCTTTAGCTTTCTCGGCTTCTCTTGAATAGGATATTGACAATGACATACTTTTGTCTGAACCTACTTAGCCACGTTTCCTTGGAGAAAAACAGTGAGTGAGGGTGTTTTTAACTGCTTGGAAACATTAATAATTTCTTTAAGACGGGGTACTCCAAGAGTTACGTTCTGAAAGTTACAAATTAGTGTTGATGAAGAAGTCAGTGTATATAAAAACCTTAGCTGACACTCCGGCGTAATGGAAAGTGTTCAATGTCATCTGAGTGGCAGGTTCTCCTAGGGATTGAGCAGCGAGAGCACCAACCATTTCTCCAGGCTGCGCAATAGCCTGCTTAAATCTTGTTTCAACCTCTCCTGAACACATATATAACTCTTCCAACCTCTCGGAGTCAAAAAATTTACCTAATAGCCATTCGAAAGCTTCAGAATTCAATTTATAAGTAGAAGCCATTTTTTTTGAACAAAGCGTCGATCGGATGAGAATGTTCATCAGCAAAGTGGCATTATATTGAGCTTGTTTAGAAATCCTGTCTTCGCCAGACACAATAATAAGTTTCGATGATAGTTCGCGTACTCCTTCAATAACGCGTATGGGATTCAGGTCAGTAGGTTTTCTAAGAAAGAACGATTACGAAAAAATTCAGAACTGTACAGATACCTGGTTTCAACATGGAAAATCTTCTGAGCATTCCAGATGAGACGTTGTAAATTGCATGGCAAAACAATCTTGGCATCTCCCGAAGGGAAAATCTTACGTAGAAGTCGACGATCTTCTTCCAATTGTCCCCATTCGGATTCTGCTTCTTTGAGAGCATCAGAAGATCCTTGGAGTTCTCGTACAACATCTTCCGTGTAAAAATTGCGGAGAACTCGATCATCCGACAACTCAAGTTTGAATTCTTTCTCGAATAGAGCATTGGTTGGCTTCATAGTGGGCATGTTTTGATTTTCTACCCACATGCCGTCCAAGCCGTCTTCTCCATACCTCAGCTGAATCATCTGACCCAATGAGTTACGAACCTGAACACACAATAACAAAAGCCCAACACATCGAAACACACCGTTCCATCATAATTGACCATAACACTCTCCATAGCTTTGATGAGACGACGTTGAATATATCCTGTTTCGGCTGTTTTTACAGCAGTATCGATTAAACCTTCACGTCCTCCCATAGCGTGGAAAAAGAATTCAGCAGGAGTGAGTCCAGCAAGATACGAATTTTCGACAAAACTAAATTTATCTAATAGATAATACTATACGCCTCAACTTACCCTTTCGATTCAGGTCCATAATCGTCTTTGATGAAATGTGGAAGGGTTCTATGGCGGAAGCCAAATGGAATACGCTTTCCTTCTACGTTCTGCTGTCCTACGCAAGCAATAACCTGAAGAAGTTAATACAAACAGAAAAACGACTTGAACGAACTTGAGATATGTTAATTTTAGATCCTTTCGATCCAGAAACGACCATGGATTTGAAATTATTGAACTCTAAAAATAGAAATTGAAAGAGAATCTTCGTTTTTCTCAAACCAGATAGAGATTTTTGAGCTGAACTACCAGTACGATCACGAGCATCGTTCAGGATTCGATTAACTTTATTTTCGAAAGTTTGACGCAATGTGTTACCAGGTGTAGGCTCAAGTTCATAGTTGTGAGCTCTAAATTTTTGTAAAAAAGCAGTGTTCGCCTATCACTTACTTTTCAATAACGTCAACTACATCTCTTTTTGCTTTTTGGATGGTATCCTGGATGTCTTTATAAGTGGCTTGATCGGCAATAGTGTCTCCTATTCCAATAGTGTGACCTTCTGCTAGTAGCCAAGCGTTGATAGTCGTTTGAATATGCGAATAAAACTTTGCAGCAACCTGAAAAATTGTATATTTTTAACAATTAGAAATCCACATCATTACCTCATGACCTAACTCCAACGCAACAACGTGCAACAAATTACCGGCTGAACGACCAATTGTTCTTGAGCATACGATTCCGGAAATTAGTTCACCGTGTTCTACTAATACCTTGAGAACATAGTATCATAAGCACCTGATCCTTTCACTGTTTTACTGACCTTTGTGTCACCAGGAGATATCCATTTATAAGGCCCACTATCTTCATCGTCCGGATGAGTACTGTGGGTTCGTAGTACATTGACATTTCCCGGAATGATCAATGAGAATACTTGCTTTCCTGTCCACAACGGCTTTGGCTTCAGAATTGCCGGCTGAGGAATCTTACCATCCCATGGAGGAAGGTACATTAGCAAATCCATCATTCTAGGCTGAAAATCAGGGATTTGTTATAGGTTTATGAAGCCAACAAACCAATTCTATGAATACATCTCTTTTTGTCATCATACGAACAGCACATAACGTATCCTGTACAATACCCATGACAGGCTTATTAGCTTGCGGAGTAATCAACTGTCTGAACAATTTTGGCTCGAAAAGTAACCAAGAGATCACTAACCTTGGTACCATTGCGATTTCCTCAATTTCGGCTCTCGTTTCTAAGGATTGTGGTAAATGAAGATTCATTTCATCACCATCGAAGTCAGCGTTGTAAGGAGTAGTTACGGATAGATTCATACGGAACGTAGACCAGGGCAAAATCTTAAAAAAAAGTGTAACAACACACAAACTCAAAAAGCCTTACTTTCACTCTGTGACCCATCATGGACATTTTGTGGAGAGTTGGCTGACGATTGAAAACAATAATATCACCATCTCTCATGTGTCTTTCGACTCTGAAATAAAAAAGTCTAATGAAACGTCACATGAACGAACCTATATCCTGGTTGTAAATGCAAATCTGCGGCTCTGGGGTGATATCGCAAATCAACTCTTGCTCCATTTTCACGAATGATATATTTAGCTCCAGGATACTGAGTGTCTCCTCTGTTTACTAGCTCTTGAAGTCTTTAATGCCATAATTTTTAAAAAATAGAATAATCTTCTGACTAACTTGTCGATATTAAAAGGAGTTACTATCTCTGGGAATGTTAGATTTTGTGCGATGGTACGAGGAACTCCGACAGTATCAATAGGAAGATTTGGATCAGCAGTAATTACAGTACGAGCAGAGAAATCCACACGTTTACCTGAGGTAATTTAATGAAGAAAACTCATATGTGTACAACTTACCCATAAGATTTCCTCTGATACGGCCTTCCTTTCCTTTCAAACGTTGCTTGATAGATTTAAGAGGTCTGCCTCCCTTTTGAGTGGCCTAAAAGTTCGATTATTGAAGAATTCTAAACCTTGCAATCTAACCGTGGGTAAACCAGGAATACAATTATCAACTAAGGTCGCAACATGGTATTGGAGCAACTTCACATCATCAGCTATAACATGAGCTGCTGCTCCATTCGCTTCGTTTCTGAATAAAGATTAAGTAGTTAGCTAATGGTTTTAGTGAGCTCACTTCCTCAGTTGTATATTTGTTTTAATGATATCAGAAAGCTTATGTGTTAAATCGTCCTGGTTTCTAGCTGAACCAAATGTGACTACGGCAGGACGAACTGCTAGGGGAGGTACCGGTAAGACAGTACAGATCATCCAATCTGGACGAGCAAAGCGGGGATCCATGCCTAAAAATGTTTAGGTGTACAGGTCTATGTGAGATGCTATCTACCCAATATATAACAATCTTCGTCCGAAATTTCTTTGAATACTTCTAGAGCTCTTTCAGCAGTTAATACAATTTTCCTTTCCTTTAATAATAAGAAATTTAACCTATGAATGGGAGTTTGATCTCACCTGAGTATCCTCATTTACATTTTTTTTCCACTCGGCATTTATATCAATTCCTGCTTTTTTATAGGTAGGCTGATACCGACCACAACCACCTGCTTTAACAACTTTTTGTTCTTCATTTTCCTGAATCAAACAATTTTTTCCAAAAAACTTTGCGTTGTGTTTACTTCAGGGTTAGCATTTTCAATTTCATCTGCGCTCTCACAGACGCTTTTTGATTTACATATATCATATATTAAGGCTAATCTACGTCTTGGATTTCCTGCAAGGAGTGAATCATATTATGACAGTGTTAAACATTAACATACCCTGCGTTTTTTTCAATATGTCTTTTACTCTAGCATTTTCTTTATCCAATAATAATTTACTACAATAGAAACAAACACAGCGAAGTACCTGTAATTTTTAATATACTCAGAGATATGTTAACAACTTACTTTCAGAGTTTTCGCTAAATAACCAATATGGAAAACAGGTTTCGCTAACTCCATATGTGCAAAATGACCAGGACAGTCGGATAAGGAACCAGCACAAGTCATACATCTAAGCTCAAGGTAACTTATAAAAATAATCGTCACTTACCTTCCCCGACGTTCAATAACTCCTTGCCTGGGATCCATAAGACCGCCTACTTTAGGTTTTCCATTCTCATAAATTTCGGGAAACTCAACTTCTCCCACAGACATTCGTTTCTAAACATAATTTTGAATATCAAAATACGGAAAAATTGTTACAATTTCGTCTGGACTGAGAATACCAAATTGTACTCGCTTTACTTCCCGTAAAGGAGCACGAAAGTCAATACCCACCAACGCCATCTGAAGAAAAAAGTTGTATGAATGGAAAAGATTCTTATATCGGCAGACTGTTTCCACTCTTGAGAAGCAAGATGATTACGTCCAGGAAATAACGAACTTATGACTTGTTATTAATTTAAATTAATAAAAACAAAATGATAAAAAGAAGTGAATTAACCTTTTCGAACGATGATCAATTGATTTCAAAAGCTTTTTGAAGAATTCGCATGAAATAGCATTAAGCGAAACAAATCAAAAATTTGCAATGGAGCACGTTTGTTGCAGCGTCCGCGCAAAACATTCAAAATTATTATTTTCAACATTTTGACTTAATATTATAATATTAATTGTTAGTTCTCTCACTATTTAGAAGAGTTACCAATTTCAGGTAAGCACAAAACTATTTTCGAGATAATAATAAATATTTGAAGTTGTATAAGAGTTGGGTATCTTGACGCGATATAACCACCACCACGCCCTTTTCTCATGCATCTCCCATCCTTCAATGGATGCCGAAGCCTGACTGTATATGTTGGCCCACGACTTTCCACTGTTTTTTCAAGTTCTTATCATCAGCTTTCCCCTTTTTCGAATTGTTTACATGATGAGAATACAAATTGATCTCCTGCTCACTATCAATCTTCTGTTCGGAACGTTAATAGTTATGAGTTCGTTTGTCAACTTGAAAATTTAAATAATTCAACGTTCGATTTCAACAACCATCAAACACTTGTGTTCTTATAGGAATGAAACCCGGTTTGTATTTGCTTTTTGTTCTTTGTCCCTATAGAATGTATTGTCCAACATAAACTACGCTGAGATATACTTATTTTTTCTCGGATTTATCCTTATACGAAAAGAAGACATGGGGGTAACGTCCTTGTATTTCCCGGGCACTATGATAAACACGTCCAGACTTATGTCGTAGATTCTCGATTGCGGCGGCCTCTAATTTGGCCAATGATATCGTCGTCAACGTCGTCGCCTACGCAAGGGATTGTCATCGATTGTTCGTTCATAATCACTTGTCCGCCTGTGTCCTTTGTTTCTCGAAAGAGACTGGCGACTCCAAATTGATGCCACTCCTCTCTCTCTTTCTTATCATCGCACAAACATCTCTTGAATCACAGCAGTGGTGAGGAGATGAGGAGCCAAATTACTGCATTAACATTTGACATTTCTTTTTATGTATATAAATCTTTCTACTACTACTACTAGCAACAGTTGTTTATAAGAGAACGCGAGGATGTGTTTAAGTGTAAGCCTGCGTGTGTGTCCCTCTTAGCCGTAGCATTTATTGATTGATAGCGTCTTGAAGTGTTCCGATGTAAACTGATATTTGGCAACAAAGGAAGTTCATTTCATCATTCTTTTCTTCAAACCCCCGTTCTCCAAAGTTATCAGAGTAGAGTCTTAGTCTCTTTGTCACTCTAGCCTCTTTTTGCAATGTCCGCATTTTTTGTTCTGCCTGAGCTTTTCCCGGCCAGATTCGAGGACATCCCTGTTCTTTGGCGCACGCCCCCCCCCCTCCTTTTTTTTTCCTCACTTTCCTCTCTTGCAACAAACTCTGATGACTGCTATTTCTCATGTGTCTTCCTGTTCACAGCTTTTTGGCTTGCGTTTGACTCTTTTCCTCAATTTCCTCCTAATTGAATAGATCTAAGAGAGATATGCTCAGCGCCATCTCCAAACTCAAAAACTTCTTTCTCTTGTTGCCCAGTATGATTCGATACGACATCTTCTTAACATACATATGTATAGTTTTCGCTATATTTGTGTCATATCTTTCTACAAGTTTCTTCTAACTTCCCATGCAAATGTGGTTTTTTCATAGAATGCGCAGCGTTTCGTCATCCACACATGACGAAAGACCACCTCCACCACCATTACGATTCAGCAGTGGTAGCGGTGAAAGAGAGCAAGCTGTGAGTTTATTGATTATTATATTATCTTTTTTTATTTTTCGGAGTGAAAGTTAATGAATCATTTAAGGTGATGGGTTTGAAGCCGTTGCCAAAAGAGCCTTCAGAACAGAAAAAGAAAAAGAGCCTTTCTAATCCTTTTGTTAAGAGTATGTTTTTTCTGTTGGTCTCCCAATTTGCTTATTATATTTTTCAAGAGAACAAAGAGAAGAAAGATGAAAAGCCTACAATTTCTGAACCTTGTAACTTCGAGCACACGATTCATGTTGGTTATGATCCTGATACCGGAGAGTTTACGGTTTGTTGCACTATTTAACTGCTCTTTGAACTCTTTCTGAATCGTTCCAATTTTAGGGAATGCCCGTAGTATGGTCTAAATTACTTCTAGCTTCGAACATCACTGTGAAGGAACAAAGACAGAACCCGCAAGCTGTTCTGGATGCTCTGAAATATTTCACTCAGAAAGATACAAAATCGAAATGGCTACCTTATCCGCATATGAGTAAGTCTTACCATTATATTCACTCTTTCCTTTTTTCGATATATAGTCTCATAATAGCTTTTTTTCATCTATTTAGCGTTTATAGACGCTCCTAGTCCTTCAGCCGGTTCTTCTCCTAGGAATAGAAGTCCCGCTTATTCAAAACCTCCTTTCCTACAGCAACATAGCCCTTGCCCTGCTCATTATGGTATGTAATGTTCCTTTAAATTAGTTCATCTATGAATAAATAGTTGCAGGTTCTGCAACTTTTATGCCTGGCTTACCACCTCCTTCTCCGAAGCCTGGAAGTGCAATAAAGTCCTCCAAGTCAAGCAATGGGTATTCTAACACTGCTGAGAATCGAATAAGTATGCCACCGGTATGTTCAGTTCAGTTTTCTTCCCATCATACACTCATTCACTAAAGAACTATGCACCACCACCTGTTCCTGAAGAAGATCCCGCTGAAATAGGAACACCACCTCCGATACCAGATCGGCCTGCTCGTACCTTGAGTATCGTAAGTTTTGAATTTGATCTATACAACAAAAACTATATCTTAAGTATACGAAGCCAAAGGAGGAGGAAGAAAGAATTCCGGATTTATCACAAGGCACTTTTGGTGTGCAGTCACGAGGAAGAAAGTTAGGAATGAGCGATGAAGAGGTTTTTTCCTTGTTTTTCCTTTTTCTCATAATCTCCAAATTAGGTGTTGAAACGGTTGCGAAACATTGTGACTATAGGTGATCCTCAGAGAAGATATGACAAAATTAATAAAATCGGATCGGGGGCTTCCGGCTCTGTGTACACAGCTATAGAAATGAGCACGGGAGCGGAAGTTGCTATCAAGCAGATGAATCTTAAAGTAACGATAGATTTTTGGATGCAGTTTCAGTTGACCGCCTCTGTTTCAGGATCAACCCAAGAAAGAATTAATTATCAACGAAATTTTGGTGATGAGAGAAAACAAGCACGCCAATATTGTGAATTATTTGGACTCTTATCTCGTTGGAGAGGAGCTCTGGGTAAGAATATGGGCTACTAAACTGACTAAAAAATCTCTTTAGGTTGTTATGGAGTATTTGGCTGGAGGCTCGTTGACTGATGTTGTCACAGAATGTCAAATGGAAGAAGGGATGATCGCTGCTGTTTGTCGTGAAGTTCTCCAAGCTCTAGAGTTCCTTCATAGTCGCAATGTAATTCATCGAGACATTAAGTCGGATAATATTTTGTTGGGTATGGATGGCTCAGTCAAATTAAGTTAGTGAATTGTTTTAATTGGTTTTAATCAGTTGTTTCAGCGGATTTCGGCTTTTGTGCTCAAATTTCTCCTGAGCACAACAAGCGAACTACTTTAGTGGGCACTCCATATTGGGTATGGTTATATGACAGTATTATTAGTATTTTTCTATTCTAAAGATGGCGCCTGAAGTTGTTACCAGAACCCGCTATGGACCTAAAGTAGATGTTTGGTCTTTAGGCATTATGGCGATAGAGATGGTTGAAGGAGAACCTCCGTATTTGAACGAAATCCCCCTAAGGGTAACAATTTACTTTGTCTTCTGAAATTTTATGAATGCTTTCCAGGCTATCTACCTCATAGCTACAAATGGAAAGCCTGATTTTCCAAGTAGAGATAAATTGTCGCCTACGTTCCAGGTAAAGAGAGTTTTGAGAGTGGTTGCTTATCAAGTTTTTTTTCAGGATTTCATTGATTGTGCATTAGAAGTAACAGTTGATCAAAGATGGTCTTCTTCCCAACTATTAACTCACCCCTTTTTGCGATGTGCCAAACCACTGGCGTCTCTCTATTATCTGATCGTAGCGACTAAGAAAAGCATAGCAGCTAGCTCCTAGAAGTTCGTTATTCAAACGTTGTTGTAAAATGGAACAACTCTGCCAAAAAAGCTCACTCTAGTCTTTTCCATAATAGTTAAATTTGTCAGCAATACTAAAGTGCTTTGATATTATGACGAGTATAAGATTTTTATGCACATTGTGCTCATGAGGTGTCTAAATTTGAACGAAAATGTTCTATCATTAGATTTTATAGTGATATACAGCTGAATCTCATTTAGATAATTTATTGTTAAAGTTTTATATGATTGAAAGTTTTATTCGATTTACTGTCTGTATGGACACAATGCTGTTGGTATATTATATTTTTGCTAATAACTCACATCAGTTCACTTATTTTTTTCTGCTGCTAGTCATGGGTGATTGAGTTTGTTGTTTCATTAGCTTTCTGCGTCCATCCAGAAATCATGTGTTCAGAATGCTTTTGTTTTACTTCCATAAAGATGTTGAAAATAATAATATATTTATTGATTGCATTGCTTAAATTATTAATAAATATATAATTACACGTCTCGTTCAAAAGATATCACTATCTTCGTGAAGAATATGATTTAAACCAACTCGTAAAGGTGGATATAAATAATCACAATAAATTAGACTCTTGGTGGAACAAATAGACATTACCGTCCTGTTCATGCAAACACTGGGATCAACTCATCCGTTTGAATTAGATACTTATTAAGATCTTCAGTATCGTCGTTAGCTGTACTATTGCCAACTTCTAGGGCTGATGCTGAACCTGAAAAAGTAAAGTGTCACACTGTTTTTTACAATACAATTGAAGAGTGAAAGATCCATTACTTACCAATATCTATAAAGTACAACTCCTCATCAATTTGTTGAGGGGCTGCTAAAGGCTGGTCATCTTGGAACTTTGACGATTTAATTTTCTCACAAACCCCCTGGAAAGGGAAAGTTATGTCAACAAAACACGTAATCAACAAACCTTATCCTCGATGTTTCCAAAGTCCATCTTCAGATCAAATCCTGGTTTACATTGGCAAGTAATAGTTTTCTCACTACAATAAGCATTCAACACATCGCATCTGAAAAGAATTGTCAAACAAGTAGATGAATATTAGGTACCTCTTCTCTTCAACTAGAGTTTCGAGACAATAACCACCAATTGTTCCATTTGATCTCTCATCAACGGAATCCATAAAAATAACAGTCGTTGGATCATAGCACCTTAGAGAATTAATGTTTTGTGATCCACTCTCAGTTTAGTAGTTACCTTCCGGCAATATTAGCAAATCCTTCTGGGCATGTTGAAATACAGCGCCCGCCGTGTACAAGAGGTTTATCAATAGGGCAAACACAATAACCACTGTCGCAGGTGGAGTTTGGTTCTTTCGAAGAACATTGTGCATCATTCAAACATCCTTTCTGACCAGCGAACAGAACTGTAAGAATGTTAACGAGGCACTGGATTTGTTTCTCACCTTTCAAACATTTTCCGTCTATCATGTAAAAACCTGGTGGGCATTCAAGTTGAGATGAACCAACTTGTTGTACAGGGACATTTACATCTGGTTTTGGCATAGAGTTGCTCGATGCCAGCATAATAGAAGTTGAAGAACAACATTGGAAGCGATTTTCCTGTAATTAGAGATCAATTTCTGTTGGAGAAGGAAGTACATACAGCTTCAGCAAAAACACACGCAAATCCTTCAGGACAAGGTTGCTCAGAACACTCAGCGACAGATCTATCTGTTCTCACGAGAGGACGAGATCCGAGAGGGCAACCAGAAGCGAAAGAGAAATCTGGAGTGCTCACACCCATCCCGTTAAACTGAAAAACGGAATGCAACTGTTTTCTACAATCTGTCTTACTTGTGTAATAACTCCTGAAGTTTGACTGTTTGGATTATTTACTCTTAAATTGTCTCCAACATTGAGAGTGCTTGCTCTGTTGAAATCTGCAGCAGTTAGCGCATCACCGCCACTCTGTACACTGATAATGATTGGCTGCTGCCCATTTCCTGAGTTGAAAGCGTTTGTATTATGACCAACATTGTTTCCGAAGCGAGAGTCAATGTTCATACCAGGTGGTAGAATCTGCAACATTATACGATATATTTAAAATTCTTGCACGTTGAGTGTTACCTTGTCAGAGCTAACGCCAGGAATAGGATCTGGTACAGCTACATGGCCAACACCAAGTACTGCTGGGCCACCTGGGAATGTTTGGGTCATTCCATTTGGGCCGGGGAACGTTTGAGATGGCAGTTCTCCGCCAATCTCTGTGCTGTCGGGTCCTAACTTTTTCATAGGACGAGCTGCGACATTATCCGGGATGAACGTTCTAACAGCAGTGTCGATGGGAGCACAACAGAAAGAATCCTGGTAATTATAACAGTTAGACAATGAAATGTACGAGTAAGAGTACCTGCTTCTCAGCGGAATAGATACAAACATATGGAGCAGTAGTGGGACATGGGTTTAACTGCATATGACATGTTGGAGGATATCCATCTCTGGATACATGTGGAATTTGTCGTGGGGGACAGAACCCTTAGAAAAAAATAATAGATAGGTTGCTGGGTATAAGAACATACCTTTGAAACGATCATTCAAATCTCCTTGAGTACAACATATGTATTGTCCTGGGTGATCTGAATCAAGACAATGATAGCCAGAAGGACAGTTATTAAGAATTGGAGAACAATATTGTCTTTCATTAGTTCCTGAAATAGAAAATTTGATACAACTTCTATACTTCATCTCAAACCAGGGTTGACGTAAGCAATTCCTCGGGTACATTGAGGAACAGCTTTAATGTTAGCTCCACTTATGGAACAACACAAGTGATGCTGAGGGTTCATACTTGCTACGCAGCTATAACCCATCGGACATCTTGAAATACAAATGTTCATTTATTTCATTGTAACCTTGTGCTCACTTTGAACTTCCAGGGGGGCAAGCCAGGGGTCGACCACCATATTCGAATACTGATGAGCCTGAGGGGCAACGTATCGCTTCCATATCAGAACAGCAGACAGCTCTACCTGTGGAGGAAAACTCGCATCTGAGATACATAATTGTATTGGGATATCGTTTATTAGCTTACTTGTAACCATTAGGACATGTGTTATGAACAAAGTTGCATTCTTGTGCAGCGCCCCCATTCATGAAAGGTGGAGAGCCATTTTTGCAAACTTGTTTAGCATGATTCCCCTGAATAAATACTGAAGAGCTGGTTTATCAAATTGGACTTACTCCTTGTCCAGGACGAGCTGGTGGTTCATATTTCTTACAACAAATAGCTAACTTAGGTACAGTAGATGTCATGCATCTGGAGTCTCGTGGGCATCCCCCTAAATCCACTTGGCAGATTTGAACCTAGACATACAGCTTGTGGAACAGAATAATTGTGTTAATAACCTGTGTGCCTTCAAGAAAAACGGGAATAAAGCTTTTTTGAGCACATTTTGGAGGTGGAGTTCTACAGCAAGTTCCCTCTTCAAAACCTACATCCCGGAAGCAAATATGATTGTTTGGACATTCACCTGAAAATAAATGAGTAAAAAAAACTTGATAGAGCAAACCTATTCCATTCACGGTGCAAGTATGCCCATTGGATTGTAAAGTTGGTGGACATGTTGAAATACTTCTTATTAATGCAGCAAGAGTTTCAGGTTCCTTCCGAGTTTTTCCACCACGAGTAGGCGATGGAGGTCTTTGATTGGCGGAAGAAGAAGATGAACAGCACATGTGGAACCCACTTACGGTACTAAAAACTAAAATTATATTCAGAAGGTCTACAGATAAAACCTTGATTCTACGCATATATTGTCATCTGGACAATCATCTCCGTCAGGATTGCAAGCTACAACACTCTTTGATCCTGAATTAAGATATACACAAGGCAACTGAGTCGAAGTACTACCCGGTATCACATATGGAGTTCTGTTCTCGGGACATGATGTGACAGCTTGGCAGCATATTGGTTGGTTGGTCGTAGAACGAACACAAGAAGCAGATGAGGGACAAGTTCCCATGACATTCAAAGTACAGCTCTGAAGAAAGAATAATTAGATAATTATAAAGTTAGTTACAACCTTAGGCACTGTATTGCCTTTCTCATAGTAGACATTCATTCCTCTTGGACAAGTTCCCAAAATACTGCTAGTTTTAACACATAGATCAGTGCAGGATTTCAAGGAAGAGAATCGATTAGGAGTTCCGCCGCAACCTGTGACAGAATGGATATCAAACTTCTGAGGGAAATAGTACCGTTATAGTTAAAAGACTGGCACTTGCGAGAATTGCTGTCATAATACCATAATGACCTGGAAGTGGTTCCGGAGCAGACATTTCCACGAGAAACAACGGCGTTACATGCTGTTTCTATAAACACTGTGTTCATGACTATCTCCGAAAAGTATATTACTTGCTAATGGACAACAATAGTCCTCAGAATTGCACTCATATCCTGAAGGACATGGTACATCTTCAGAACATCTTTGAGGCTGTTGATTTGGATCGAACAAGGGCGAAACTCCACCACACACTTAAACATAAAATACTTAATAAATGCTTAGATGAAAAAATTAAACCGTTATCAACAGCATTCAGACAGTGGTTTTGACATTCTTTCATTGATCCAAAGTTGTTACCATTACCATTACAACCATAGTATTGGAAGGCTTGACACTTTCGAGTTGAGGGATTGAAATAAAACCGTTGTAGGGTGAGGGATCTTCCATAGCAAGGTGTTCCAGCTGATACCATTTCGTTGCAAGTCATCTCTGAGGTTGAGTTGTTGACTATCGCAAATTATTACTTGAGCTTACCTGCAGTTGGACAACAAATCGGATTACTACCGAAGAGAGGAGTTTCACAAAGATGTTGTCGAGGACATGTATTGGGCGATGATATATCGCAAGCTGCGTTAACAGCCCCGATTCTATAAGCTTGGCCATTTTTACATTGAGTATCCACACAAAATCCTTCGCATTCTTCTAAGCTGTTGAAGTTATTTGAATTTCCTCCGCATTGACTGTAATTATAGCTGAATGCTGCATATATTTCTTAATTTACCTGAATTTGAAAGAGCGACAAGCACCGGTAGAAATGTCAAAATAGTACTTATTAACCACTGATCGAGAAGATGCACAAGCGATTCCAGCATGCCGAGGAAGAGAACAAACTTTCTCTAAAAGATATGAAATTTACTTTTTTTTAATCAAAATTTCCCATTGGGAAATAGAGCCTCTTCATATACTTTTTCATAAAGTTGATTTTGGCGGTAGTTGTCAATAGAAAAAATCGATAATTTGGAAACATTTATAATTGCGACTGGGCTGATTAGCATTTACTAACCTCTGTTGGGACAACAGTATTGGCTTCCTGAGTTCGTGATACATTCAAAACCTTCACGACAAGGATTTGATTCGCTACATGTTGTTGGACCTCCTCCTAAAGGTATTCCAGCAGGGCAGACCGCTTAAAAAACAATAAGGTTAGACATTGTTTGCTAGACTAAACCTGCGGCTGGGCAACACTTTCCTTCACGGCAAGCATGACCTGATGGACAAGGCTTCGATGAAGAACATGATCCTGGAAGAGGAGATTCTCCATTTGGACATTCGTCTGTAATCAATTTTCAATATGTAATCATACGTTTAAAAGTTAGGAAGATAAGTAAAAAACTTACAATCATCTATGTCTTCAGGATTCGAACAGCAAATATGCTTATTGAGGGTTGAACTTTGTACACAAGAAAATCCTTTTTGACATGTGCTAAAAATAGGATTCTTTGAGTGACTTGTTTAAGCGTTCACCTTTTTTGGTTCGGAGAGCATTCAACATGAGAAGTAGATTTGGAGTTGAGAAGAGCAGCAGAATTGAAAGGACATCCCAAATCCCTTCCACAACATCTGAAATTAGGAAAGTGTAAACATTTTTTTTTAGTTATACCTTGTGGTCGTGCCCCCAATTAAAGTACATCCAAAACCAAGAGGACAAGACGACTCATCTGATAAAACACAAGGCTTGGGCTTTCCAGTTTCAGGCTATAAAATATGAAGTAAATGAACATTTGTTATATTTCAGAGAGCTGGTTTGCTTCAAGGTGTTTGACAATTTTTTGAGTGATCCAAAAAAGGTCAAACAATTATTTTCTGCAATTTCTGTATGAATTGAATGTTTGTGTTCCGTTGTGCATTGGACATGTGAATGGTCAACAGTGAAGAAAAAAGCAAACAAAGAGTTAAAGAAGAGCGGATTGGGTGGAAGAAGATGGAGGTAAGGATTTGAGGTGAGAGACATATTTCCAGAGAAAAACTAGAATGATCAAATTTCCTTAACGGATGATTGAGGCAAACAATAAAAACGTTGCTCCTTGATTGTGAACTAAATCAGGATGACTGTTATGCTCAATGACGATTAAGACGTTTGTTCTTGAGGGCTAGCTCATGATTTTTGTATAGAAAAAAAAGGAGAAAAAGTTCAAGAGCTTTTTCTTTTTTATACTCACTTCTATGTATGTCACTTGCTCCCTACCGCACATGGTTTGGGATGATGAGCCTGATGGAAGGATAGGAGAACCTTGACAACAATATGAGGTTCCTGTTCGTTCATACATTCGGCAGACGTATCCTATGATAAAAAAATTAATTTGTTTGGGCCTGATTTTCAACTTTCAAAATTAAAATAAGTTTTAACTTACCATCGGGACAACTACTGATGCTGGGATTACAGGCTACGGGAGCTGATAGAATTGTTAAAGGTATTCCGCTTCCGCAAAGGTCATCTGGTTAAGTTATATATTTTGTTTTAATGCTATACTTTCAAACCTGGAGCCTGGTAGAACGGTTTAGATAATGGATCTTCTTCATTATTGTCAGGAGAATCGGACTGATGTAATGCTATACACTGTCCTGATTCTGCGTCGAACACTTTCCCAGAAACACACTTTCGTTTTGTGAAATGCCTGGAGGTAACAATTCTGGATGATCACTAGGCTTTCTTATGCTTACCCCTCCAAATTACAATACAAGTAAGATTCTGGATTGGACGGGTCCGGCTTTTTAGTATTCGATGTAGGATCACATTCTAGCTCAGCGAATGATGCATAAAATAAAAATATCTGAAGAGCAAAATGTATATCATAATTGAGTTGAGAGACTGTACCTGTGACAGAACAAGCGGTAAGAACCGCATCGTCTTTCGTTAATCTGTAAATGAGCAAAGTTTTAGAAAACGGCTAGGAAAAAAGAATGAAAATATTTAAGGAAGGAGGTCGCGTGTTAATAGGACCTTCTCTTAGTGAAGCTAACGAACAACTGTCTATCATTAGGAGGCGGAGGCTCCTGATGACTAAGAATGTCAAGAAGAAAACCAGATGGAGCTCATGCTCTGACAGAAGAGGAGAGACAAATGTGCCCTCAGGGGGGTCACAGTTTTTCATCAAATGAAGATGATGACCATAGGACACCTAATGCTACTCCAGCTGCTTCTCCGCCCTTTTGTAAACAAACAGTCTTCAGGGGTTCCCTCTCTACTATCTTTCTCTCTGATTTTTCTCTCATTTCAGTCTCCGCATGGCTTCGTGTAACAGTTCTATGTATGATCGTTTGACTGAGCGATGAGCAAAGAAGAAAGAAATATTAAAAAGAAAGAAGAGACGAGAATAGCGTGTGTTGTGCCTTAATTCCAATTGTCTTTAGTTTTAGCTGCCTTATTGTCTACCCGACTCTCGGGTGCTCTTTGTTTTGTTGGGATTTATGACACTTCAAAATACAATTTTAGTTTTCCTCTTAGTACACAGTATATGCGGAAAGTCATCACGTTTTTTCCCTATTATTGGGAAATATGGTAGCTCCTGTAAGGTTATGTTCAAAGGTTGCGAATCTATCGCGTAGATTTGATAGAATGAAGAAAAAAGATTTCAGTCATTGTTCATGAAACGAAAACAGAGTGTCACCGATTGTCAACGTGATTGAGAGAAATTGAGGTGATACTGTTGTTTCATATGGTTTTTAAAACGCTCTCTTCTTTTTCAGATTTTGAGTCGTGTGAAGGATATTCACCCAAGTTTTCGAGTTCTGTAAAAGACTACTGTGACGTTCGTTTTTTTTTAGCATTCAAGTTCTAAGCTTCTCGCTATTGTCGACTAATTTGAAGCTCCTCATGTCAAGTACCAGAGTGCAGGTGAGAACCTTTACCGGCTTGTTTTCTTCGATTTGAAAGGAAACTTCGTGTCGGAAGTTTTTAACATTGAAAAAAATTAATTTTTCAAATTCTCCAGCTTCTGAAATAATTGAAGATGAAAATAAACAAAAGCATGATTCAGGCAAAATCAAAGTTGAGTCACTTTTATTTACTTGAACGGTCATTTCCGGAGGGAACATGACGAATCTTCAGACCGGATCCGGTCAAAGTATGTTTTTCTCTTATTTCTATTTGTATCTTTCCTTTTCCAATTTCGAAGTGATGAGATTTCTTTCGAAATTAGACAATATTTGTTTTTCAGATTGGTCATCTAATCTTTTTTCATTTCTTCATGAGGAACTGCCGTTGATCAAGTGAACTTTCAAACCCAGTCTTTATATTGAAACATGAAAGGAAAGCGAAACTTTAAACTATTTTCCACTAGTTTAATAATCCTGACGAACATGACCATTGTTCGATCGTGAAATATCATAGTTTGATTGACTTCTATCGTAAAATTGTTCTAAAAAAAATAGGTGAGTGAGGTTAAAAGTGCAAATGACCTCGTCCTCCACTTCTAGCTCGGCGTCTTTCGAAATACTCTTTCTTAGCTTCTTTTGCGGCAGCATTAAACGATTTCCCGATTCCTAATTGACGAAGGCCTTAATGATATGTTTAGACTTTCAAGAAATTGTTTTTTCACCTTGGATATGTCCACTATATCCTGCAGCAGGTATGTCATTTTCTTCTTCTTTTTGTACCTATACGAATTATTTGTAGACGACTTTTTTCAAGCGGAAAATCGTTCCGAGCTTGTCTGGTGCTTACTTGTTGCCATTGTCTTTGTGTGGATTCTGCACTGGGCAAATTGTAAGAGTATTGACCTCCCAAAACAGTTTGACCACGATTGACCAGTTCTCTTCTCTCCTAGATAAAGGATACAAGTAATTCAGCAGTTGTTGTTCTTATACCTTATTTCTTAGAACTTCTCCTTTGCTCCACCAACCTCCTTCAATACCCTCGAATGGATCTTTCTCAATTCTTCCTATAAAATTTACATAGGTTTAGCAGAGCAAGGTTGAAAACTTGGTCTTTGAAACCAAGCAGGCTAGGAGATTGTCATGGCAACAAGACATATTTTACTTTACTTTCAGAGACTTAAAAGAGTTCGATCACTCACTTCTAGGAATGCTTCGACTTCTTTGTTGCACTTCGGCTGTTTTATTATTTTGTTCATGCCTTCTTACGTCATTAAACTGGAGAGATTAATCGAATGAAGATTTAGAATAGGCTGGATACCTGTCCATTGGAGCTATGTGACTGTGCTAAGTATGGCTGTGATCCAGGATTCTCATTATATCGGACCATGTTTGGGGTAGAGACAGGCGTACTACTTGGCATTGAAAAGGAGTTAGAGGTTTCAGTTGGATACAAGCGCGCATTTTCCGAGTTTCCAGGTTGCATGTGAGGCGGATAGCGGACCGGAATACCCTGCGCTGTATAACCTACTGACATTTGAGAACTTCCTGGCCTCAAAATGCTAACAGGGGAGCCTTGTTGGCGTCCCCCCATTTCTGAATTGATTCCTGTGAGACAAAATTCATGAAACTTTCAAATTTCGGATATTTACCATGGTTTGAATCCACAATGACATTATCCTGGAAAGTAATATGCGATTTGTCAGGAATGTGTTGCTGCTGGAATAAAAATATACGTTTTTAGAAGAATTGCGAACAAAGCAGCGGTTAGTTACTCATAGCAACAAACGACGCTCGTTGTTTTATAACATGAAATCGAAAAAAAACCTGTAAGGTATAATTGATGGTTGAAACTTCATCACCAAGTTGAGGACTGAATCCGTAATTCGTCTGAAGGAAGGAGTAGATTTAAAAATTCAATAGGTTATTGGAAAAAGAACTCACTCTTGGTAGGCGCGTTGTGTGCGGAGAAACTGAAACTACCGGATCTACGCTGCTGTTCTGCTAAAATAGATAAAATAATATAAAATATATATGGTACTTGTTTTTACATTGATGTTCTCAGGAGGCACATAACGAGAACCAACTTGCCATTTAGCTCCCGGCAGATGTCCAGTGAAACCTAGTGTAAGAACTGTTAGTGTATATATTTTGTATGCTTTTTTTTACCTGATATAGGTTGGTTATTATAACCAGCTGGCATTCACTAATTTGTTTGTAGATGGGAGTGAGGAAGATACTTGACGATGAACAAGTAACGTTAGTTGTGGAAGAACTTCTCTAGCTATTGAACATTTGGCCTTGGCAACGAAAAGGAGGGGCGATGCAAGCACCGGAAGAGAGCAAACCCTTTCTTTCTTTGGATTCGTCATGACTCAAATTTTCATAATTTCCCATCTGTGATTAGGCAACCACATCATATCAAAACCATCGCATTTACAGAACTAGATAAGTAACTCAGGGATCTGAAGAGTTCGAACAAATACGAATATTTAGAAACTTCAACTATCTCTTATTCGATGTTAAAGACATTTTTTTCTCGCAGAAAAGTTCGGATCTTTAGCTACTTACATCTAGATATCACAGATTATAGCTAGTTTTAGCATATACGGTTGTTATCAATTTCTTTTATTCATTTCCAATCATTTAACTCTTTTTTGCAGTTTATTGGAGCCAATATCTGATCTTAAAACTGTAAGACTGAATGAAAAACTATATTATTTCATACTGTAACAACTTTGTAAGAAAACTACGGCCATATTGAGTGATATGCACAGATTTTAAATCTGTATCTATGCATGTTAGATAGATGTTTCTTGGTTTCTTTTATTCTATTCACTATTAACGTTTGAATACTTGATTTAAAAACTTTGTGTATTTCTCTAATTCAAAATTGCCGCAAACCTAGCATTGATCCATTTTCCAAGCTGTAAAACCAAAGTGGAAAGAAATGCACGGGTGGTACGGACGCGTACTATGTACGGTGCGACCGTGACAAGGTCATCGTGCAATGAGTGCATCGGACTTAAACGGAATACGTTGCACGATTGTCTTAGTTCGTCCACTTTCCAGATGTTTTTTGCAAGGCAGTGTGAGAGTGAAGGGTAATATGGGGTTAGCGCGGAATAGGAATGCAGGGTTTTGGATAATAGCCTGTATGTCGAGGCAGAACTAGGTAAATTGTTCTAAACGACTAGGATGTCTGAT
>CALQYR020007444.1:305532-339143 GCA_943334845.2 Auanema sp. JU1783 | reverse complement strand
CATCACAGAAACGACTCAGGTTCCCGCTATAACTACAGATGAGACTACCGACCCTTCTGAGCCTATAACCATCACAGAAACGACCCAGGTTCCTGATATACCATCGGAAGATCATTCCAAGAGTGATATTAAAAAACATCGAGCAAAAAGATATAATAGAAGCTATTAACTTGAGCATAATATCAATTGTTAACTTTTTTGTTTGTCACCTTCCGAGATTAAAGAAATTATATAATTTATTAACAAAAACAAGTTTCTTGACCAGAAAAAACGTATAAGGGCTCAAACTTTATCGAGCCGACAAATAGGTCCGCTGTATACCATTCCGATATCCACTTTTGGACCAAACATATCTCGGATGTTATCTATGCCATATCTTATCATGGTAGGTCTAAAAAAATATCTCTAATTGAAGTTTTCCTTCGATAAAAACCTCTCTAGAGAAAGTCCATATCCAGCAACGTTGACATCAGCAGGAAGACCCATGGGTAAAAGCATTTCTGGTCGGAACATACCAGAGTTTCCTATCTCCACCCATTTCTTCAATCCTTTGTGATAAGCGAAAATTTCCATAGAAGGTTCAGTGTAAGGATTGTATGCGGGCTTGAAGCGGAGATCATCAATACCTGGAAATAGAATATCGAATTATACACAAAAGTAGGATAAACCTAGTTTCTTGAAGAACTCGGTAAAAACGCCTATGAGATGTGCAAGACTCAAATTTCTATCAGCAATAACTCCTTCCACTTGATGAAATTCAGCAAGATGTGTAGCATCAAGTGTCTCATTACGGAAAACTCGATCAATCGAGAAAAGTTTAGCTGGTTTGAATTCATCTTGCTGTGCGAGTTGATAAAGAACGCGAGCAGAGACCGCAGTTGTATGAGTACGCAACACATTTTTTTGAGCTTCTTCTAACTTCCAATCATATTTATACCCAATTGAACCATAACCACCCTCCGAATGAACTTTCTTAACCCTTTCCAAATAGTCTTGAGGGAATTCAGTACTTTTAGCTGGGCCTACAAAAAAACGATGAACGAATATCGGAATCAGATCAACTCACTTGACACGAAGAACGTGTCATGAGCATCTCGAGCAGGATGCTGTTGAGGTTGGAAAAGAGCGTCAAAGTTCCAGAAGGAACTTTCAACATACTTATTAGTAGGCATTTCAGAAAATCCCATTGAGAAAAAGATTTGTCGGAATTCAGATCGAACCTGAATAGCATTCACACATATACCGATAGTTGAGAAAAAACCTTGAGCAATGGATGCAAATGTCCACAGGATGGTTGAACACCCAGAGCCTCGAAATTATACTTTTTAAATGGTTTCGTTTTCCAAGCACCGCTGGAACATGTGACATATAACTTAGCTCAAGTTATTTTTACCTGGCAATCATTTCTGGGGTCAAGTCAACTTCTGGTTTCGCAAGTTCTGTTGTGAAATTTGGACCTTTGCTGACTTTGAGTCCTTTTACAGTACTGTAAGATTTTTTGATTAATTTGAACACTTCTTCGTTAACCTCTCAGTGAACAGTTTTCTCTTCTTCAAGTCTGTTTTAGCTTTCACATCAATATCTTTACCAATAGATAAGTCTTTCAATTGTTTTGAAACAATATCCTCCACTTTTTCCACCTTTCTCGTCTATAAAACTATCCATAAACCAAATATAACGGATGATACATACAACTTTGGGTTCCCCTCCTGACTTATCAATTGCGACCCATCCAGCAGCCAGAGCTTTACTCAAACCAACTTTTCCAAAAGCTTGTTTCTTCAACACACCGCGTATTTACTGAGAGAAAGTGGTCTAACCGAAATTTCAGACTGTGGTCTCCCCTCGTCGCCAATGAACTCAAAAACTTGAAACTCAAAAGATCCTTAAAAAACACATACGTTTCAGAACAACATATTCGCAAACCTCCTTCAGCCATAGCTTTGCCTTCTCCGCTCAGCTCTAAGTAAACTTCACTGATATCAGAAGTGTTGACAACCTTAATAAATCTTACTGTATTTGGAAAGCTTAAAAATGCAAAACCCCATCATGAGCTAAGATACTTTTGATTCCTCCAATGATTCTCTGATGATCAACTTGCCATTCTTTGGCTAATTTTATACTGTCGAACTCTCCGTTATCTGCTACAAACTTCAGAAGAAGTTGAGGCAAGTTTTCCAAATCAATAGAGGACATTTCTCAATCCGAAAATCCCAAAGTATGAGGATATTCTGATGAAGAACTCTACAAAAAATGATGATTATACGAGACAAAAACGGTCTATGGGAAAGAAGGGCTGAAAAACCTCACAACAACTAGTGATAAGAGATATGTAAAATTTTATTATTGTTTTTTTTGTGGAAAATTTCATGTAAAGGAGAAGCTGAAAATAACTGTAAAATCCTTTCGGAAGAATAAATATATAATATCTGACGTCTGTCTAAAAATAGTACGCATTACTCAGTTAATGGATGAGATGGAGGACAATTGATATACAACCCATATACATAGCTTTGGAGCCTCGTACAATTACCATAATACACACCTTAGCATTTCGATTTCCAAATTAATATCAGCTTTAAAATATATATAACAACCATACATTCTAATCAATAAACAAGTATTCTGTCAAGTCACTGCAGGGTGTATAAGCATTTCACAGTTTCTCCAAACGGAAGTGACGGATATTTTCTAAGAGCTTTCCATCACGGTCAATAGGATACTCTCCTTTTACTTCAGAGAAATAGTGCAAATGCCTGAAAAAAATATTCAGAAGCATTCAACGGCGAAGTCAACCTGCGGCTTCCTTTAGATTTTAGTGAATCATACAAGTCTATTTGTGTCAATATAGGGAGATAATCACATGTAAGATCTTTAAAAGAAAAAACGTTCACCGACTCCATCAATTTTCTGACTAGTTCAGCTTTCCGTGAAAAAGACCTATCTTCAAAAGGCTTAAATAGAGAAATTTGTTGCTGATGGTATAATTATCAACCAAACCATTAAACTTCCAATAATGGCAGGGTGTTCCTGTCTCTTGTCCTCGATGAAGCTATCATAATCCAAATAGACAGATGAGGGTACATAACCCAGATCGCGTTGATATTTCGGATATTCTCTATTAATCATGTCTAATGGTGCGCTCTGAATTGACTTTGAAAATGCAACCATCTTAATGTTCACTAACGGTATCAGCCATAGAAAATTGGAGTTCACTTAATAAAGCCCGAATATCTAATCTGATGTTGTTTCTACTGAATGCATTTTTGAGACTCTTCCATTTAAAGTAGCAGTCCGTCAATGCTAACACACAAACCTCAAAACGAAGATAAAAACAATCGTGAAACTACACGAACCGATGAATAATTCAAGATAGTAGCTTTCTCCATTTTAGGCAATCGAACTAGCTGATAAGGGATAGAAGGTTCTTTGCGTAACTCGTCAATAGGGAGTTTTGTGCATGTCCATATGACTGGTACTTTCGACTCGGATGCCAAGCTTTTCAAGGTAGGATAAAAATCTTTATCCAACTTTGGGAAATTGATGTCAACCTATAGCTTATGAGCGTTAGCAAAACTGTAGAACAACTTACATCTTCAACAACTATGATAGTTTTCTGTTTCTTAGCCTTTGGAGCAGTACTTTTAGTGAAGAAGGAAGATATGCTGTTAGAGAGCATCTATATTATCATTTAAATAAGTTGCGGAAAATTGGATTCTTACTCTCTGCGATTCTCCAGCCCCAGATAGTTTTTGTCGAAGAGAAGCAGCATTTCGGAAATCTCCTGTGTTGACTTCTAACAGTTTGCAGTTCAATTCAGAAGCGATCGCCGCAATCTGTCGATAAGCAAAAAGTTGAGAAATAAATTTTAAACTACCAGTGATGACTTTCCAGTTCCTGTGGCACCTTCAATGATCAGAGGATTCGCTCCGCAACCATCAGTGAAGTCATCCTCATAGTCAGAGTCACAATCATAAGACAGTCTCTTCTTTTTCATTTTTTCTTCAGCTTCTTCTAAACAGAACTTTATATCATAGTCATTTTTCACAGGAGAAACCTTTTTCTCCTCTCTTCAACCAATACTTCACGAACGTCTTAACTGTTTCTGCCTGAACTACAGAACCTAGCCAAACATCGGTTGTTTTAGGTCGAAGAGCTTCTGACCATGGCAATGACTTAGCTTCTTGACGGCACCGATATGCATGATCGTACCATTTTTTTTCTTGTGCTGTGAACCTAAGAAAATTGAACAGTAACTTGAATTCAGGTCTTACTGATCAATAACATCTGCTGTACATTCCGCCTTTGAGGCAAACACTGAAGAAATCGGTCGATCTTTTCGTAAAACTGGGAATTGCGATAAACTGTGAAGCTGGCTACGCATTTTTCGTTTAGCGTCTTCGGAGAGTGGAGAGCGTTCATCAGATAAACGGAGCTTAGTAAAATCCAAATGCCAGTTCTAGATTATTATTCATGAATACCGACATGTATGTTCTTACGTCATTTACTACAACTTCGAACGGAGCTGGAAGTACATTGAAAGAAGAAAACGGTGCGTGGTCAAACTCTCGTCTAAGGCATGCTGTTTTTGTACTATTAGCTATCGAAGGAAAGAAGCAAAGTTACCTGTCCTTCTGATATCTTTGCCAGACTCTAATGATTTCTGCACTTCCTCTCTTATGGATATATCATCTTTCAACAGGACCTTTTAAGTTAGTAGAATATGTACTTGAAACATGCAACTTACTGCATCGCGGAAAGAACCTGAGATATCTTCAGTGCTCGAGTCCAACTCGATTATAGCTTCCACCGGTTCGTCCTCAAAACGAAATAGTCATAACAGACCGAATTAAATGAATACCTCCTTGAAATCTCCTGAGCCCTGCATCTCTTCGGTTACTTCAGGAGAACAGCGTGTTTCCGAACTCGAGTTGTACGAGTCGGAAGCCGGGAAATATTCACTTGAACACTGTGAAGAAAGAGTATCACTCGTAGGATCATCCTGAACACAGAGATTGAGCTTTACTTCATTATGATAAAACTTATGTACCCTGAGGTTATCCTCAACATCAATTGAGCATTTCGACTTTTTTGCCCATAGGCTAATATCCCCCTGGAACAATTGCTAAACCTAGTTCATGAATTCTAACTGACTACTATGGACCGTTTCCTCGTTTTGTTTTTCTTCTTTCCTTCCTTTACTTCCATTTTTGGCACCTTTTTCGTTTTTTTAAAACTGTCAACTTCTTTTTCCTTGTGATCATCCTCTTTCTCAGAGTTAATAATCGTGATCTCCTCTATTTCTTCACAATAAATACTGAAACTAGGTTTAGTAACTGAATAGTGTTTATGTACTCACTTGAAAGATAAAGGTTTGAGATCATCGGCCTGATCACAAGATAATAACTGGAACGAAAATATTTCACATACCCAGGATATATAGAAACTCAACTCTTCTCATACTCTCAGGTGTTAATCGCAGATCATCGGCTGAACGCAAAGGCCTTGTCTGAACTTACATAAGTTTCATATATGAAAAAAACCTCTCACCTCTTTATTCTCATTATCATCCGAGTCTTCGGGCATTCGAACAACCCCATCTTTCTACAAGAATATCTTGAACTCTTTCTTATAAGTCAAACGAATTACCCATCCTTTCAGAGGATCAATTACTTGAATAGCACATTTATTAAAAAACTTTATAGATTTCAAATTCGTTGGCGGCTGAAGAGTATAAAGATATAGAAATGAAATGATATTCAGTCTCACCTTTGTTTTCGCACTTTTTCTCAATATAGGTTTGATATTGTCTGGCTTTTCCCCTACTTCTATCTGAATACACAATACGAAAATGATAATAAGAAGTTCGCAAACCTCAATTTTTTCAATAGAAACCTTTTTCTTAGGCAGTTCCAAAGGATGTTGGAAAAACTCAGGTTTCGATACTGAGCGACGTGGTCGGCCAGTACCTTGAGTGAACAGATCGAAAGGGACCTAGGAAGCATTTAACAACTATAGTACAAGCAATAAGCTCAACTGCGTTCTCTTTCTTTTGACTGATATCTTTTCCTTTGCTTTTTCCTTTTCCTTTAGGCCTCCCAACATTAGAGGCTCTGTCGAAGAGTATGTTGATTTTATTGAACATGGTTAACTTACTTCGTATTAATCAATTCCTTCCCCCCAATATCTTTATTCAATACTGTCTGTTGAAGCAAAGAAAATATTTACAATATGAAGATATAACAAACCTTTTCAGTTTCTGAAGTTGTGGAAGCCATTTTTAACCAATTAAACTTTCTAATGTTAATACTAATTATATAGATTATAAGAATTACATATGTTTTTATTAAAGGTATAGTAGGATATCGGCCTCCCCGCTATTATAATGCCATTTTGAATATTTCACGCATTGGCGCTCTATCTGCCTACCGTAATTCAAAAAAGAGACTTATGCTAATTGCGACATTAGAGCAGCTATACCATAAGGATTTTCCTTAAAAGTATTAGTATGATCATCTCCGAATAAATGCGGATCAACTATCTTTGTTTCAAATTGTACAAAGCCCAGATTTATCGAGAGATACCAAACTATTTAAGAATACCGCACTGAAAGATCAAATGTTCCCCAGTTCAAAAATTCCATTACATCAGAATATGAAAAATGTGTTTTATATTCAGTAATCATAAATTATTAAGTGACTGTCCCACGTTTCCTGAAGTATTGACACAGTCCAATCATTTCTTTGTTGACTTTTTCACGACAGAGATCGGAGGGAGGAATGCGAAGAGAACTCGAAAATGAGAGAAACTGCATGATGCTGAACGTCAAAAAGAGCTGGAATTGAGAGAGTATTTGAGGTGATGAGCTTACAAAGATATTCGACTTCATATATACGAAGACTGCCTTTCAGACTCACCGACGACGATTGAGAATGGCCGTGCGCCCTTACAACGGAGGACATTTCGAGGTGAGAATACTTTTAATCTTAAAATATCTACTTTTGTTTTTCTTCGCAGAAAATTGGATCAGAAGAAGAACATACTATCGAAACTTTTGAGAGGAAAATACATGGAACTCCTTTCAGTGAGGTAATGTTTTCACTTAACCCCTTTCACATATCCTAGTCAATAGCTCGAAATAGTGACAAATTATTTTCTTCATTATAGTAATACGATATTAATTAACATTTATTTTTATTTTCCAGCCTGAAAGACAATATTCCCGACAACAGTATACCGAGAGAAGAACATACGGAAGAGATGAAAATGGCGAAGTTGTTGTAAAAATTGAAAAAGATGTTAGTTTCTCAAATATTATTTTAATATTCCCCATGACGTCACAGTTCATCAAATTTTTGATGCAGAAACAAGTCCTAGAGTTATTTTGTTTTTCTCTGAAGTGGATCGGCTGGGGTTTCTGAACTGTTCTCCTTTTTCTATTTTGCTCCAAGGTTCTTCTTTGTTGTTACACACTCACAAATTGAAAATGCACCAAAATATCTTTGAGAAAATCCGGACCGAAAAATTCCTTCTATGTAGAGTGAAGCCATTTCCAGTTACAAGTGTTATAGTTCAAAGAATAGCTTGAAGAAGATAACTGGGTAGATTAAGCTTCACAACCCACTTGTCCTCGCATTTCAATGTTCATCGACAGAGCAAACATCTACCTATGTATGAAGCATTAAGCACACGTATTTCGCGTGTTAGCAACTAACTAGTTTCCTATGACTAACACACAAAACTTAAGTCTTTGTTAATTCTTATACTGATTTCTAAGACAGCTGGAACAACCAATCTCTTCATGAACTGAATGAAAAATGATTTTTACGCGTGACAGCGCCCACGTAAAACTCACGTGTATGTATGCTAATTAGCTGATCAGCGTGTTGCTATTGAGATATTTGTAGGATTAGAATTCGGCGATTAGTAGTTCCGGCTTTTCAGACATCTAATCCAACTGGCTCGGAAATCCTTAATCAAACAAAATAATTTCCGGAATAAACCAATTAAGATGAACAGAATTAGCAGATTTTGTATTTGAAGAGCGCCAGAACAATTTTTTAATTTTGTGTTTCCAGCCCTCTGAACCCATTCGCCCTGTTACGCCAGTTCGCCCCGTAACACCAGTTGGAGGGCATGACGATCACCTATTGAAGCCCATTCAACCTCTAACTATTCCACGTATTGAGCTCAGCTCAGTTTCTAATCGAAATTCTCCAAGACATAGTATTGTTTCAATGAATTATTGAAAACTTATCTCCATTTCTAGATGGATCGGTATCACCTAGATCGGTAACATATCAGCTTTCTCCCAGGAGTGCTCCTGTTTCTCCACGCAGTACCACCAGCAGTAATTATTCCGCCGGAGGTACTCCAATGAAGAAGGTATAATTTTCCACTGTTCCATCAGTTTTTTTCTCAATATTCCAGGTTGTTAAAAAATCTCGTTGGGTTTCTATCCACGATGGGAGACCCGTAAGCCCATACAAAGAAACAGTTTCGTATGAGCCTGCGTTTCCTGATCGCTACAGCAGGTATATAATTCCTAGAAGGTCTTTCTCAGTTTCTGCTTCAGTGCGTCTCACAGATCTATCCAATCGCCGTCATTATCACCTGCCCCTCATGGACTTCGTCGGCCCTCAGATTGTGCTTTGATCATGGAAAACCCTCTTTACTACGCAGATTAAACCAGGGTTTCATGTTCGTATTAATAGAAATCCTCATCCCTGATTACTAGAAGTCAATATTTCATTTGCGTGGAAGCAAACGAAAATATCTTTTCAGTTCGAACAATTTGTATTTTTAATTTTCCGAGATATATATTTTTTATATTTTGTATGTTGAAAATTGCTCAAAGTGCTCCGGTACTCGATGTAAATAAATAATTGATTATATTTATATTTGAAATTATTATTTTAAAATGAGTAGGAACACTTGACGAGGAAAAGCTGAGCATAACGTGGTTGCGTACTATTTTGGTGTAGACGTCAGGAAATTGGGTATGTTAATGAGCTTGTTCAATAATGAATGATTACCAATATAGTACTTTCTACCCGTATAAGAGATTATAAATGCTTCGAACTTCTATACCTTAATCGAATTCTATCAGTTTCATCTATGAATTTACAGGTTAATGTAATTTTTTTTGGCTTTTACGGATGCAGACAAAATCAGTGGTAGTCCCCATAGTTATTTTCTTGATTTTCTGGCTCTACTTGTTCCAATATACTTTACATAAGAGTTATGATACAGACGTAAGCTCACGAATTATCAAACTGATCCGACTCTTACTCTTATAGTTCGACAGCAATGAACTCAACGTGTTGGAGGAGCAAGCTAGGCTCCTCCAAAAATTGTTGACAAAAGAAAAACAAGAGCTTGAGCGTATGAAGTTGATGTTGAGCTCGTTCAAATCTGCTAATAAGGTTCGTATTTCTTTGAAAACGCTTATTCATTCAGTGTCTTAAGAATGACGCTGTTCGCAAAGTTGAGCATGTTGATCGCACGTGGCATCAACCAATCCCTGTGTTGGTAGGTTGTTTTCGACCATTCAGGAATAATAGAAAATTCTCTTCAGGTATTTGCTTGTAATCGACCTAATGCTGTGAAAAACCATCTAGAAAAGCTATTGAAGTGAGTACGAATAGATTTATGAGCTTTCAAGTTTTTGCAGACTTCGACAGTCCAAAGAACGTTTTCCTATTATTGTGAGCCAAGATTGCGATGATGACGGAGTGAGGAAAGTAGTAGAACAATATGGATCAGATGTTGAATATATTAAAGTAAAAAAGAAGTTTGAACTTTTCGAATTTTCTTTTTCAGCACGTAAGCGGCCAAAAAGCTAAAATTGAAATACCAAGTAACCATAGGATGTACACTACTTACTATTACATAGCCAGACACTATAAATTAGCTTTGGAGTACATTTTCGAAAAGAGAGGCTTCTCAAGTGTTATCATAACCGAAGGTACTTTTGTCAATTTTGTATAGTCTTTCATATTATTCAGACGACCTGGATGTTGCGCCTGATTTCTTAGAGTTTTTCTCTTCCACCCGTTATCTTCTGGACAAAGATCCTCAGCTCTGGTGTGTCTCAGCTTGGAATGACAATGGAAAGGTAAGAACTAAACAGAAGTTCTTTTCAAATAACGCTTCAGATTTCTAACATTAATTCGAAAGCTGCTGCAAAGCTCTATCGCAGTGACTTTTTCTCTGGATTAGGATGGATGATGGCCAGGTTAGGCGATTATTCTTTGTTCGCGATATGTAGCTTCTCATTTTCTCAGAAAAACCTGGGACGAGTTGGGCTCAATATGGCCGAGCGGTTTCTGGGACGACTGGATGAGAGACCCTCTAAGAAGAAAAGTTGTCCTATTGTTTTTCAATTCCTTCAGAATGTTTTTTTCAGAACCGACAATGTATTCGTCCTGAAGTGAGTAGGACGGGTATGACAGTTGATGGGAAAGATGGAGCAAGCAAGTAGGCTTCGTTTAGTAAGAGATTAATTCATTCTTCTTCTCAGAGGTCAATTTTTCGGTAAACATCTTGCGAAAATAGTCGTGAATAGAAACTATGTGAATTTCACAAACTTGGATTTGGATTACCTTCTTCAAGTGAGTCAAATACTACTGTGGCACGTTTCCGTTCCGTCGTTTTCAGGCCAATTACGATTCTGCTTTCGAGAACGAAGTCTTCGTCAAGAGTCAGTTGATGGGGATCGACGAGACTATTCGCTTTTTGAAGAATCCAACTAATCGAAAAATCGCAATTCGTGTGGAGTATAATGGGAATATTGATTACATTCATAAAGCGGATAAGTTGAAAATTATGCATGATTTCAAGGTAAATCTAGTTTGATAATTCGGAAGATCATTTTTTGCTTCAGGCTGGAGTTCCCAGAACAGCTTACAAGGGAGTAGTAACATGTTTTAAAAATGGAATTTGGGTGTACTTGGCTCCCGATAGAAAAGTTATTACTGGATACAATACATCGTGGGAAGTTCCTTCAAACATTGCCGAGTAATGAAGTTACAACATATTCCATACTAGTTCGGGTAATTTACATTTCTTTCCTGAAGTTATCAATTAGGGAACAGCACGTCAAATCACATGCTGTTCCGTTGTCTATTGGGTTAAATTTTGTGATTTCTTTTCTTCTGCTCATTGCCATGCTTGATATTGCTCTTCAGTTTCGTCGCGGTTTCTGGTCTTTTCTTTCCTTTTGCCTTGTTCTTCCGTTTCATCTCATATCATTAGTTGTTAGTAGGTGTTAATAATTTGAAACATTTCTAGTCAAAATAAAAAAAGAGCTAATAGAAAGTGTTCTTCTGTCACATACAATCTATATTGAATAAAACATTTTTTGACAAAAAAACGTCGAACGAACATGTACAAATCCTAACTATTTACATAATACAATGGAAAAGTACCCGATATCAGAGATACATAAGTTTAATTGGCATGTTGTAAAAGATCATTTCCATGGACCCGGCATAATTTGATTTGGTTATACATAAAATCCATTCATCTCCATAGAATATTGAATGAAAATGAGCTTTGAGTGAATTCAATTTTCTCCACATTTACATCACTATCGAGTCTTCTTCATTTTTGTTCAATCTAGCCGGCGATTCTGGTCTAACTGATGGTGAAGGAACAAAGCCATTATTATTTGAAAAACTGGGTGACTATAACATGATTCATTCAATTAAGCTCGATTTTACTTTAGCTCACTGGGCCACGAGATGATCCGACGCTCGTTTTCAACATCAACGGGCTATGTTCGGTCATTCTAGCTGATTCTGAGGGGGGAGTGCGAGCAGAGGAATCCATAACACATGAATCTGAACAAGATTTCAATAAAAAGAAGATTAGTAATGTTTGTCATACGTTGGTTGACCATTTCAGAGCATTCTGTAAGTCGTAAGGCCGGAGGAAGAGCTGTCGCTTGATGATTTCTGTTTGATTTGCCATATCGCCTATCGGAGGATTGATGAAGCTTTAATAATAAAAATAATATAAGGGATTAAAAAATATTAATATACCTGTCTATTCAACAATCCATATAAGATGAAATTGGAAGCCGAATTGATATATGGCAACGCATGAACTCCATACATTATATAAATGTAGCTGAACGTCGGTTCAGTCATTGTATAAGGGTCGACAATCTCTTGATAAAGTGAATAAACAACGGATATCCAATATGGTGTCCTAAATAGGTGAAGCTTGAAGATTTTTGAACAAAATAGACGAAATGGAAGAAGTAATGAGAGCAAAACAAACCAGCAAACGAAGTGAACAATGCAAATGACGAGCGTATAGACAGCAATGTGGCCTATGGGAATCTGTAAATTAGTTAATAATTTTCATTTGTTTTCTCAGAAATTATTTTTCATTGTAGAAGATGAGAATAATAAAGATTTGTACCTTCTCTTCGACACCTTTTCGACGTCCATTAGTTAAAGTTTGACGAACAGCTCGAGCTTGTTTGAAAAGGCGTATCAACATACCGTAATAGAAATAAACCATCATAACTAATGGAACAGCGTAAGCCTACAAATAAAAAAAATTAGAGTGTGGATATATAGGTTTAGATATATATAGAAAGTTATGACTAGGATTGCAACCGCATATTATAGCTGTGACTTTGAAAATGAAAGTGAATTGTAGTTGGAAAGCTACAGCTTCGTGACAGCAATCACTTAGCATATAGTACGAGCGTTCGTTTATGCAAATTTCTGAACGAATGGAACGAACACTCACCAATATGAAACAGTATAAAGTGAAGAAAATGAACAGCTTATCACCCAAATCATCAACGCATTTGTATAAATGCATTCGCGTGATTGTTTCCTGAGCCATGTCAATTTTTTCATGAATGACCAACTCCTTAAATGATTTTTAATCCAATTTTTGTTGTTTAATTAGCAAAAAAAAACCTTTGAATGAGCATATAGTAAAATTGGAAATAGCATAATACATGTTACACAAAACATTCCACCCAATAGCCAGTATACAGTACTTTGACTTCTAACTCGAACCTCAAACAATTATCCATTGAGGAAGTAAATTCTGTTGCATTTTATACCTTGAGGGGATGGCATACAGCACAATAACGATCTATACTGAAGGCAACCAGAATGAATGTTGAAAAAATTTTTCCGATATGTTCAAGTAACCGAAATAGTTTACAAGCAAATGTGCCAAACATCCAAAAGCCAAGAATCTGTAATTGAGTGAGACTGATGATTAGCTTACAGCAGTAACAATTTGAAACAAAAAATTGTTATTTTATATAGAAAAAAAGCAAAAAGAAAATATAATTAAAGTTTTTTGAAAAATATTTGAACGTCGTTATTGTTTTTCTTCTTTACCTGATCGATTATGGTCATTGGTAGTGGTAGCATACTGAGAAAATCCACAATACAAAGGACACAGATATACGTTAATGTTGTGTTGTGACGAGATCTGAAAAGCTTTTAGTTAAAAGCTTTCACAGAAAAAAAAATAAAGGGATGCAGATTGTGAAGAAGAAAAGAGAGTTCGTACAGAGGTTGTGTGAAAAAATATGTGTCTTTCAATCATTTTGACCTTTTGCGTTCTCATAGTTATGTACTTTTTTTTTATTTCTTCTTTCAAAGGGCATATTCACCTGGAATCATTGCTTTTGACGTGATAAACGACAGCCAAGATAGCAGCATTCCCACATGATCCAAGCATGAAAAGCATAGCATAAAAAGCCGCAATGGCCATTAAGCTACTATTATCATGGTTTGATAAAGGTAGAGCATAAACAACTGAATACTTAAAAAAGACATATAATGTATAAAATGTGAAAGTTTCTTCCTTACATTCTGATAAATATCGCCTTGAACATCAGGTGGAAGAATGTAATTGACATCCGATATACTATCAGGCGATAATGCCATTGTCATCTAAGCTTTTTCTTCAGTTTGGTCTGGACGAAAATTAAAATAACATCCTAAGACTGAAAATTTAAAATAAGAAAAAAAAACAAAGAGAGGATTAACAGGAGAATGAAAGAGAGTGAAAAAAAACATAAATTCCATATTGTTCACACACAGAGCAACAAAAAGAATTAGAGAGAGAGGGCCAGAGAGGGGAGAGGGGAAATTGTAAGCAATCGATCATGGATTTTAATGAAAATATGTTCTGACTTCCAAGAAACTTATTGAAAACTGATTGCATGATAGTTGTTTGAAAATAAATAAATGATGGAATATTTGATGAAAAAATGAGAGATTAGTGGAATAATTTGATAATCTGACGCCCAAATATAACTGCTGAGATAACTTACCTGCTTTCCACGTTAGAAAAGATGTTTGAAAAGGAAATGGAGGCTGAAAGAGGGGGGGGGGAGAGGCTAGATGAATATGAATATAATGAGAGACACGTAGAGAGAGAGAGCAGGATGGACATGATAATCTCACAATTGATCTCAACCAAGCTTATCATAAGCTTATACCAAATGGAATATATATGACAAAATTTTTTTTCCTCCTTTGATTTGAAAGAGGATGTTCTCGAACCAAATGTCGAAGCTTATGATGTGGAGGTTACAAATGATGATGAAGGGAAGAGGAGGAGGGGAATGAATAATTATTTGAAATTTCTTCGCCAGCATTTGATTGTTCCAAAAAGCTTGGAGGAAGACGTCAAAAATGAAAAGAGAACTCTCTTCTTCTTTTTTTTTTTGGAAAACGATTGAATAAAAGAAGAAAGTGGAAAAAAAAGGAATGAAAAGAGAGAGAAGAAGAGGAAAGATCTCTCGTAATATTCATCGAAATTTGGAATTAGTCGAAGTCCCTCATCTAATACGTTTGAATGAACATGGACCCCTTAATAAATTTATCCTTTTAAATGAATGTTTTAAAGATTTTTTTGATTATCTCTCGGCAAGTTTTGTGAAAAATGAATGAAAACATCAGGGGGATGGAGAGGAGGGAAATGACCAAAAAATATGCCATAAAAGCTAATTTCCAACTAATAATTAGCATAAATTAACGATTTTAAATACAAAAGTGTTATGAGGGAATTATTTGATTGTAGTAGTGGGCTTCGTGTGCTCTTCTCTCTCCCCAGAGAAATTGAGAAAAGAGCAAATGAAGGTTTCATAGCAAAAAAGCCTCCTACTCACATATAGGTGATTAAAAATAATATTTTAGATGTTTGAGTGAGATCCACGTAACACATGATGGGCGTTGAAAATGAAAAAGAACTTGAGAACGGTTGCAAATTCCTTCTTCTTTTCATGTAAACAAAAAAGTTCAAATTATTTCCTTATCAAAAAGCTAACAAATCTGAGAAAGAACGAAAAACTAGTTCATGATAGTTGGAGAGAAAGTGACAAAACGGATGGAAAACCAATGAAGGAGGAATGGATGGGGGGTGGGAGAGAACAGTAGAAACTATTTGAATGAGTTACAGATCGAATTTCAGCTGTTTTTCTACCGAACTTTAAATTGGTCGACAAATTGAAGTAGAGGGGTGTGGGGAGGGAATGAAGGAACGAATTCACGAGAATGGAGGATAGTGAAAGAGGGAGGGATGTTATGGAAGTCATATGAAGTCATATTGAGACAGTAAGAAAGTAAATTAGTCAAACAATTATGAAGAAAAAAAGAAGAAGAACAAGAGGAACAATTAATTATTTAGAAGAAAGAAGTTAGAAGAAGAACGTGGAGAGAGGGGGTGGGGTGTGGTATTGAGGGAAAGCAAAGAAGAAAAAAAAATTCTTTTTTTTTTATTTTCATTTCTTCAATTCAGCTTCAAATTATTCTGAGAGGGAGACTGTGAGAGCTTGTGACGATGAGAAGATCTATCTGATGTTTTGTTTCAGATATTTGTTACAAAATTTTATTAAATTTAAACAAAAATATTAAAAAGAAATATGATGTGAAATTGAAGAAATGAAAAAAAATAATTTGAAAGTATTTAAAAGAGAGAGAGAGAGGGTGTGATAGAGAGAGGGAGAGAGAGAGAGAGATTTCTCATCAACAAAAACATGAAAGTTTAATGGAAACAGATGTCTTAGACATTTTGATATTGAAATGACAAGGACGTTTATGCTAATTTATAGTTGAAAAGGACGAAAAACAGGCAGAATTCGTAAAGAGAGACAAGAGGTGCCATTGTGGGGAAGAAGGAGGATTAAGAAGGTGTATGCAGAGGGAGAAGGTGAAAAACGCACTGCCCATATTCAACATTCACATAGAGATATAGATAGGGAGATAGAGAGAATGAGGTGAGAATGAGAATGAGAGATTAATAGATAATAGCAGAGAAAGAGAGATACAGAGAGAGAGATAGAGAGAGAGAGAAAGAGAGAGAGAGAGGATAAAAAAAAGTGGGAGGAGAGAAGAAAGCAACCGATTCAATGCGTGTGCAATGAGAAAATGAAAATTAGCTGATTAAGCTTCACGTAACTTACGTGAATTATCGGGAATATGCTAATTAGAATTGTATTAATAGTATAGATGAAAAATTATCTGAATAATGATGTAATAAAGAATAAAAACAAAAGATTTTGAATGAAAAGAAAATTAATTATCTATCAAAAACTAATTTTTATTTCAAAAAGTTCATTTGCGTGCATAGGAAGAACAGATTGATTGTAGTTTTGCAAGTGAATGAAGGAGTAGGAGGAGGAAAAAATGAAGACGACGAAGAGGACGATGAAGACGAAGAGTAGGAGAACTTAATTTCTTATTAGAATAAATGAACATTTGATATAAAATAAATAGAAGCAATAGACATATGGAAGAAGGAGAAAAAAAAAAGGAGAAGGAAAGTTTTCAATTAACTAACGTGGATTATATACATATAGTTAAGAGGAATTTCCGTATATAAATGATATCAAAAACACTGTTTCTCTCTCTTCAACAAACAACAGCTTCAAACCTGAAATGAAAATCAATTTTTGTTAAAAAAGAATTCAAAAAAAAAGAAAAAAAAAAAGAAGAAGAAGAGGGGAAGAAGACAACGCCGACGACATCAGAAGATGTTTTGAAAAACACAAAAAAAGTGTGAAAAGGGAAGACGCCAAGTGAATATGGTGTTTAACTTATTAATTTCGAATATTTTACTTCATTTTCATTTTTATAGTCAGGAGTGAATGAGCAAAATGAAATAGATGGAAAGGAATACTTTCAAAAGCTACTCCTATTCTCTTTCTATGTGCACCTCTCTTCACATTTCCTCTCTTTAAAGCTCAACAAGCTTTTACAAGCAAAAGGTTTTAACTATACTATTTATTATCTTTTGGTATATATCCTCTCTCGCTCTCTCTTATTCTTTTACAAACTTGTAATCCTCAGTTCTTTCTTTCCGGTTAGCTTGAGATCAAATTTATTTTTTCGAAAAAAAAAGAATAATAACACAAATTATTTTATTTAATTTAGAATGAATAAATTAACTGTCACACAACACAACACAACCGATTCCTGCAAATTATTTCCTCACAATGAATCAGCTCAGTGGGTATTTCACGTAAAACGTAGAATTAGTATATGAGGGAAAAACAAAAGAAACAATATGTGGATGCTATCTATATGTATAGTTAAGAGATTCACAAGTTAGCCAAAAGCACTTGAAAGATTTGTGAGTGTGAGAAAAAAATAATTTTTTTTTCAGCAAAAACGGATTGTTAACTATACATGTACTTACATTCTTTCATTGAAAGAGTCTAAGGTGAATGTAAAGAGGAAAAAAAAGAAGTAGAAACAAAGAGAGAAAAGAAATTAGGTACAGAGAGGGAATAAACGAAGAAGTAAAGAGAAAGCAAGGGAATAAAGGGAGGGAGTAGATTGAAGGGAGGGGGGGGATAGTGGGTGATGGAATGGATGAAGGGAAAGCACACCCACAAACAGTGAAAAAGAGAATTAAATTTGATGAGATATGAGAGAGATAGAAAACTATTTTAAAAGAAGAAAAACATTATAAAGTAATTACAAAACTATTTAAAAATTACCCAAATGTCCTTAAATTTAATATTTTTTTCAAAAATTTCTTTAAAAAAGGCATTGTGCCATAAAGGACATGAGCCATTGTTGTATTGACCAAATAACTTTTAGAAATTCCTAATTTCTTTGACCTTAAGAAATATTTCATAGAGAGATCTTTGATTTTCTTCTTTGCAGGGAGCTCTTGTTCTTTCTCTTTATCTCGCTATTACTATCTCTCTCTTTCTCTCTTTTTCCCTCTGTCTTTCTATTTTAATCTAAACACAAGGAAATGTTCTCAAAAAAATTAAATTTTCTATTGTAAGGAATTATGAATTTCACACGAAATGTCACTTACCATTCATAAGACAATTAAAAGAGGGAATTTAGAGGTGGAAGACCAAAGTAAAAAAAAAGGAGGCAAAGTAAAGGTGTAGTAGAATGGCAGAGAGAGAGGAAGGCAATATGTGTGGCTGATGAAATGTAACTTAATCTCTACATTTCCGTGTTCAAAATACCTTGATAGCTGTGCAAAATAGGGAATTTTCTATAAAAATCGTTTAAGGAAGGAAGGTTAATGAAAAAGAGAGTAAGAGAGAGAGTGAATAAGAGAGAGGAAAATATAGAGAGAGAGAAAGAAATGGGAGGGAAGGAGGAGAGGCAGGAAAAAAAACAGAGAGTGGAGGAGGGTAAAGCTGAAAGTAAAGAGTCTTTTTTTCTCTTCATATCTATTTGGATATTTTTTGTTTTTGCTTTTTCGTCCCTTCCAATTGGTTACACGGATAATTATCGACAACACTGTTTGCATAGCATTATTTCATTTCTTTCTTTTGTCCAGCCATTTTTGAATTCTTTTAAAAGAAAGTTCTTTTACTCTTTCTCTCTCTCTCTCTTTCTCTCCCTCTACGTCTGTGTTTAAAAAAGAAAATTTTTTTTGTTTCTCTATTCCCTTCCTTCATGTCTCTCTCTCTCTCAGTATTCCTTCTAGCTATTTTCTCTCTCTCTCTATCTCTTTCTCTCTCTCTGTCTGTATTCCCTCCCTCCCTTTCTCTCTCTCTCTTCACCATCATTTCATTCAACAATAGAAAGATGACATGGAAATTCAATTTGTTTTTCAGAAAAATTTACATTCAACAATTCATCTAACCGAATATACATCTAGTTGATCAAGTTTAGTTTTTTTTTGTCACATTTACTGAAGAAAAAAGAGAAAAAAAGTTTAAAAAAAGGGAAAAAACAGCTTGAATGATAACAATAAAAGAAGATTTATTAGAATAAAACACGAGTAATTAGTTTTTTCTTCAGAAAATTGACGGCAAAAAACAAAGAAACTGACTGACTGACGAACAAGCAATTGAAGGATGAAAGAGAAGAAGAAGAAGGGAAAGGAGGAGGAACGACATTCGTGTGAAGACACAAGAAGAAGAAGATGAAGCACAAAAATGGAGAAAAAGAGCAAAAACTCATTAATTCATTTATAATTTGATGAAATGAACAAAAAAAAGATATGTTCTTTGCCGTGTATGGCTTCTATCACGTCATTTAATAGACATTTTAATTGTTAGCTGAGACATCTTTCAAGCATTTTTAATATCCGCCTTTCGATTTCATTTATTTTTTTTCCTTTTTTTTTGGTCTTCTCATTCGGTATCATCTTCTTCTTCTTTGCTTTTATTCTGTTTCGTTAAACATGTTGTATTGAGATACGGATGAAATGGATAACGACATTTACAAAGATTGTTTTAAAATTAAAAAAAGAAAGAAAAAGAAATTATCGATTCAAAGAGGATTTTGTTAAGCAACTTATCACAGTGGGAAGGGTGTGATGTTTAACCTTTGGATAAGCTTTAGCTGTCAACTGATTCCTTCTCATGTAAAACGTTTCTCGCCAGTAAAGAATTCAAAATAAATATTCCTTCATCAACAGAATAAGAGAGACAGAGAAAAAGAAATAATGAGATAGAGAGAGAATGATATATAGAGAGTATAATATAAAAAGAAAGTAAGATATAGAGGGAGAAATGAGATGCACAACCGCTCTTCGTGTCAAAAGGAGAAGAAAATAGAAACGAACACCACCACCACTACCACGTGGAAGCTCTGTTGACGTCAAGGAAATTAGCATAAAGATAGAAGAGAAAAGTACAAATAAATGTATTTTTTCTCAGAAAATGTAGAGAGAAAGCAGAAATTAACGAGAAAATATTTTATTTTTGGAGATGAATGACTCAAGTTTAATGGCAGAATCTGATGAACTGAAGAGAGCGTTCAATTCTAATTTTGAAGAGACGAACGAGAGAGAGGGTGAGAGTATAATTTTATTTTCAAGACATTTGCTTTAAAAAGACGAAGAAAAAAAAGAAGTCGTAAAGTAAAATCTTTTGTTCAATTCATAAGCGTAAGAGGGACACAGTATGAGAGTGTGAAAGAGAGAGGGAGATCAAGCTAGACAAAGACACAGACAGAGAGAGATAGAGATAAAGAGAAATGAGGAAGATTCAGCTGGAGCTGCAGCTTCCAAATGGTTTCATAGTGGGTTTGTTCTTCTTTTGTGTCTAATAAGTAAACAGACACATCCATAGAATAAGGAAATTCTCTTCCAAAATTAAACATCTTCGTCTCGAAAACATGAAAATTTCAAAAATTTTGTGTCAAGTCGGTCAAAAACTTGAGATAAACAAACCAAAGAACATCTGATGTGACCATCATCTGTGTCTGATCGAATATCTTCCAATTCACTCACTTTCAACAAAAAAAAGTTATTTTCTTTTAACAAAAAAAAGAGAAAGAGAGGAGAAAAAAGGATATACATACATATATATAGAGAGAGAGGGGGAGGGAGAGAGAAAGAGAAAGAGGAAGAGAGTGATACGGAGAGATGGAAGGAGGGAGACGACTAAATTTGTAAAAATAGTTTGCATTTTTTTGAACTCTGAACACTTTCCATATTATAGAGCAAATCTCTACAATTTCCATGAAAAATGGGGCAATCCGGAAGTTTCAAAACAATTTCTGCGTGTTTTTGGCATTTTTAAAAAAAAAAGAAAATAAGAGGATCGAATGAATATTTGAATGAAAAAAACGAAAATCACAAGGTCATTTGGGGCTTCCAAGTGCGTGAGCGGATGGATGTCAAATGGCTGTAAATGGAAGCTGCAGATTTCTTCACACATATAAATGAATGTGAGGGACTGTAATAGCAGGAGAGAGAAAGACAAAAGGGGTGGGTGGCAGCAAAGCTTTGGAAAATCTTGTGTACGTGTATGGGTGTGTGTGTATGTGTGTGTGTGTGTGTGTGTGTGTGTGTGTGAGTGTGGAACCCATAGATGGTAATAGGAGCCATCTAATCTTCTTTCTAATGAGATGGTAAAACAGAAACACATGAATTGCAAAAACGAATAAGAAAATTCGTCTGAATCACCTGAAGCTAAATGCTGGTTGATGTTTTGAAAACAAAAATGAATTTGTTTTCTTTCAATTCTCAAATTGGATGGAAACTTAAAAGGATCTTCACGAAAGGCATAACTTGAAAGAAACAACAGTATCAAAAAATAGAATATTAGAAACATTAGAATTTGACCGACTCAGAAGAATTATGGCTGAAGGATGTGTGTGTGTATGTGTGTGTGGTTGTGTGTGTGTGTTGAGGAAGAAGCTCAAGGATGACGTTGTTTGGCCAAAAAGTCTTTCTGTTGGAAAAAAGTGTCGAAAACAGAATTGACTATAAGTATCAAATTCCTCCCCATATTTCATGAAAATCGTCACTTTTGGAAGTTAAAATAATTTTCGAAGAAGAATCGTCCTTTCGGAACACGGGTAAAGAGAAACAAGAAGTTTGAGTGGAACATTGAGCTTAGAAGGGGGAGGAGTGAGAACATGAAGAAACTAAATGATTATAAACGAGGGAATGATAGTGGACGAAAAGGAAAACTAAGTAATAGCTAAGGGAAAAAAGGTGTGAATAGACAGCTGGAAGGGAGAAAGAGAAGAGAAAGGTTTAGTACAAAGGGAGAGAGAGAGAGAATAATATGACAGGGTGAGGGAGTTATGAAGAGAAGGAAATGCAAGTGAAGCACACACACACACACGAGGCGTCAATGAAAGACTGAAGTCAGAAACGACCGATGAACTTTAAACCATAAAAGGGAATGAATATGCTAATTACATATATAATTATATGGAGATATATTAAAAATAAAAATAAATTTTTCTTTTTTTTCTTCAGAAATATTATGTAAATAATGAGTAAAGTACATGTATAAGACATAAATCTTCATGTTAATAATCCCAAAAAGGAATAATTTCTTTTTTGAAAAAAAAAACGACTGGATAAACAAAAAACACAGAAAGAGAAAACAAATTTTCTGATGATTCTGTCTTATTTATAGATGGTAATGGCTACATTACGTCACACAGAAGCTTCTTCTCCTTCATCGTCCTCTACTCCTTTGCCTTCGTAGGGCAAGCCTTCAGCCTTCTTTTCTGCTTCTCCTTCTTTTTTCTCTCCTTCTTTTTCAGTCTTCTGCTAAAAAAGGAGATGACTTGTCATCACGAATGCAAAGTTTTGGGAGAACAAAAAATAGTTGTATGTTTACATATAAATTTTAAACTAAAAAACGAGGAGAAATTACAATATCTCATGGCATATTGACGACGCCGACGACACTGTCAATGAACGTCTCCGAGATCGACTCAGTCTTCAGTCATACCCACAACTCACATGCTCATAGATAGATAGAAAGAGAGAGTAACGCATAAGCATGCAACTTTGGACTAAGAATCAAGAGAATAAATACAGAGAGAGAGAGAGAGAGAACTGCTCACAAAAAAGGAGCTTTTATATGGAAATAATTATGAAAAACGTCCAATTTAGAAGGAAAAAAGAAAAACAACACTGACAAGCTCAACTGTCGACTTGAGAAGAGGAAAAGGGAAAAGCTGAGATGACAGGTAAACAAAACTTTAAATTATCAAATGAGTCTGATTTCTTTTTCTTATAAAATAAATAAAAATCTTCATATTTCATCAACATGATTTGGTAGTTAGAGAATGAGATAGATCACAGTAGCGGACGATGAGCTTTGTTACGCTTAGCAGGGAAGACGGACAAGACGAGAAAGAAGACTCTCATAGCTCCGTCACACATACAAACTTTGAAATTTGTCAACTCTCTCTGTTCAACTTTCTGGAAAAGAAGAAGAGTTTCTATAAAAGGAAATATTTACGGCTTCACATAGGAAGCAGGAGAAAAAGCTGCAAGTTTTGACCTCCGAATGACTAAAAGACCATTTCTTTTGATCTTAAAAAAGTTGCGAAAAAATGAAATGAAAATTGGCTTCTGTCGGGGAATTCCGAAGCGTATTTTGGTAAAAAAAAAAAATTTTTCTGTTGACAATCCCTTGTAACCTCTTTGGAGGGAAATAACAGGCTTGTATAGATTTTTTGGTAGCAAAGAAGAGAACTGGTTTAAAAGATTTTTTTTTTGGCCTTTTTTTTTGTCCGAAATTCCGATCCGTTCTACTCGTGATGATTTCTGATTTTCTCATCTACATTGCGGGAATGACGCAGCACATGATGATGATGATGATGATGTTTAAGAAATTCTGAATCAAAGAGAAATAAAGATGAATTTTTATTTTGTTATGATTAAATGGATTTAAAAATATAATGGATTATATAAGGATGTGAGCTGCTGCCGCTGTCTACTGAAAGCATTCAGCCCAAAATGAAGTTTTTGTTCGTCCTCCTCGCCCTCTGTGCCGTTGCTTTGGCTCAACGAGGAAATGTTCGTCCATTTCATTATATTCTTGTTGTTCAATTTTTTTTCTTTTTTTCAGAATAATCAACAAGAACAAAATTCGCAATTCGTCAACAATGGAGTGAACTTGCCATGTGGATTTTGTGAATTTCAATTATTATAAAAGGTTGAAAGTAACATGTTTGCAGCTTGTACTCGCAGAGCTCAATTCCAAACATTCATGGATGGACAGCTCACAAGTGCACAGTGCTCAAGCAGTGGAGTTGATTCTCTTTCTCGTTGTAATGGATGTTGTGGCGCTCGTGCTTTAGCTGCCGGAATTTCGACCGTAACATACAAAAATATAGTATCCATATTCAGCAAATATTATTAAGGAATTCGCTTCTGGATTCGCTTCCGTTAACAACAACGAATGCGTCTGTTGTACTTTCCGTAGATGCTGACTGTCCGATGATAATGACGTAGACGAAGAAGAAGAAAAAATTGAAGTATTTTGATGAACTTGTCAATAAAATAGATCATTTTCTACATTCTTCAGATTTTATCTGGCAACATCCGAACTTACCTTTCTTTTCTTCCTTTTTTTATTTTCAACATAAAAACAAAAGTATAATAGATAGTGATTCAACCGTTCCGCATCGGTGATTTTCATGAAAAGCACGAATTTCACGTCGTTTGCGCCACGTGTAGATTGACGTGTACTTGAGTTTACAAAGGAACTTCTATTGTAAGAAATGGCATTGATGAGAAAACTATATAAGGAGAGATATTTTTATCGTTCCATCTCATCAAATTGGGAATTCTTTCAACCTTTTTTTTTATTTTCTTCTTTCTTGCTGCTGCTGCTGATTTTTTTTTTCTCCAAAATATTTCGGGTGCGGTCACTGTGTTGCTTTACTCATTAAAGCCTTGCCTAGTTCACCTTATATGGATATTGTTTTTTCAGAATAAGATGCATCTTTTAATTGTTTTTTCCACTTTTATTGTTTGTACATTTGCTGCCGTTGCTCAATATCCTGTCAAGGTTTTTTTTTTATTTTGGAATCATTTGTTGACCCCATATGGGTGTTATAGATTGGAGAAGCTGTTGTCCTTGATTTGGGCCCATTCATAAAAAATTGGGAAAGACAAAGAAAAGGACATTCCAAGGAATCTCTAAGCTTTTGCGAAGAAGCTAAACGGCTTTCGGACAAAAAATGCACTCAATTCGTCGACCAAGTATAACTTTTTGTCTTTTTTCTATCCTTTAACTGAAAGGCACGATCAGAACGGCCATTTAACTGGATCAAAAGCTGTTGTTTATGAAAATGGCACTTTAGTCTTCGAAAGTTTCACGAAAGAAGATGTTGGAAGCTATTTCTCAAAGGATGAAAGGGAAAGAGTAATTTTCTATTTTTCTTTTCTCTCTCACACAGACTTTTTTTATTTGAAGGTTCAACAAAATGCTGACGGAACATACTGGGCTCTTCCACGATCATTAATTAACATTTTTGTTTCTGAACAATAAAATTATTTTATTTAATCTATATATACTCAAGTTGCTTCATTGAACGATTTCACTTCATTGTTTCATCACGATCTGATTCATCACATCGTCATTCGCCAATTTCTTGTAATTTGGCAAATGATTGTCTTCGGTAATCTTGGGGCCTTAAATGGCTTATGAGATTCTAACAATTGGCTGAGAAACACAATTTCATTCACATCAACATGTCCTTCAACTCGTCAGATGTGCCAAGTTCGTTGTATTCCTTAGTTGATGAACACGGAGGTGGAATTTTGGCACCCTGGATAAAGTATGCTCGGTCATCCGGTGACTACAGTATTCTTGAAGAATATCTGGATACTTCGGTAGCCTCATTTGTCTCATTCACATTCTTGCTTTCCTTCTCATTAAGGTAAAAGCTTATTTATACAATGGAGGCAAAGGAAAACTTGTTTCCATTTCAGAACTTGTTAGCATTCGGTAAATTCTTCTCTTTTTTTTCCAAGAATTATCATTTCAATTAAGAAATAAACAACGAAATGCCATGTTGGGAGCTTTACGACGTAAGAAAGGCCGAGGAAAAAGCGGTCCAAATATTTTGGACGACATTGATCAAGAAATTTTTGATTCTCGAGATTTCTTAAAAGGTAAAAACCTGAAATGAGAAAATTGGACTGAGAATTGTTCAAGCTTTGAAAATACTGGATGGAACTCATATAAGGGGCCATAGATGTTTCAAATATCGAGAGCTAGTCTGGGATATTCAGCAGAGAGGTTTAGCTTTTGTAAGAGACTAAGATATAAATTTGTGACTATGAAGGAAAGATGGGTGAATGTCTTTTACACATTTGTCTTCTACATAATACGGCTGATATGAATGAGCTAGCAAGACAGATGGTCTTAAAATATCCGAAAATGGTGAATGATATTTTCATTTCGGAGGAGTACTATGGTAACTGATCGCTTAATGAATGAGCTATGTTAATTAGGTTTATCTCCATTACATCAGGCCATCGTTAATGAAGACTTAAGTATGGTTTATTATCTTTGTCGTAAAGGGGCTGATGTCCATCAGAGGTATTTTGGCATTCATTAAGCTAATTATGGTAATGTTATAGATGTTATGGCTCATTTTTCTGTTCTGATGATCAGAAAGCGTCTCGAACAGATTCTTTGGAACATGAATGGGTTGATTTATCACCAAATACTCGTTATAATGGGTATAATCACTCCGTTATTAACTTATATTAATTAAACATGCTAATTATAGACAAATGTATTGGGGAGAATATCCGTTATCATTTGCTGCTTGTACAAATCAGAAAGATACATTTCGTTTATTAAAAGCTTTTAAAGCCGATTTGAATATGATGGATACTAATGGTAACACAGTACTCCATTTAGCTGTTATACACGATTTGCCCGTATGAAATCAACTTACAGAATTTTCGTTGTTAAAAATAATAAAATTAAGGATATGTTCAAATTAGCATATGACAATGGAGCGAATTTACGAATCGCCAACAACGCCAAATTAACTCCTCTGGCTTTGTCGGCTCGTCTGGCAAATAAGAGAGTACAAAAAAACATTTTTAATTAGAAATAATTATGTAAATTAAGATGTTCGATCTAATTCTCGATTTGGAAGCGCTTTGTCCTTGGAGATATGGAGATATCATCTGTAAAGAATATCCACTAGCCAATATTGATACAATAAGTGAAGAAGATGGAACTCTAAATCCAAATTCTGTTTTGGCAAACGTCGTCTATGGTGTTTGTTTTATTTTTGATTGCAAGCGGACGCAAAGCGGTTGTTCTATAGGACAAATCTGATCATTTGGATTTTTTTGATGGATTGATGGAAGAACTTTTAGAACGAAAATGGGAAGCGTTCGGGAAAAAAAGGTTTTTTCTAAGAGCGAATGCGGGGGTTTGAAAAATGTGTTTTCAGATTATTCTGGTCCTTGTTTGGCTATTTATACTTTTTGTTTGTGTTCTTCTTATCATTCATGACAAGGGAAGTACGTGAAACGGTAATACTCACCGAATTTATGAGAATTTAAGAATATGATTACAGTATGAAGAGGAAGAAGAGGAAACATTTTCAAATTTCTCAAGCATTTTCAGCCACAAACCGCTGACTTTCGAAGAATTGCTAATCATTCAGAAGTACAATGAGAGAGTTCCTGAAAAATGCCATTTATGGAATTATTCAAAGGACTTCCGACAAATGGTAAATAAGGAACTACAATTGCATTCTAACCATATGCTATAGATAAGATTCAGCGCTGAAATTTTATCGTTGATTGCTGTAGTTGTTCGCACAATGAAAGATTTGGTTGACATGCAAAGGACAGGATTCATACGATGGTGGAACACACTTGTAGGCGTATATCATGACTAATCATCGTAACACGAGATTATAGAAAGCATTTCCGGAGAAAATTCTGCACAAATGTGCTCAAATGTTGATATTCCTCATGATACCTATTAGAATGATGTGCTATCTACATGAAATTATGCTGGTTATAGAGAACATTATAGCCATTTGTGTCGTTTTGATGTCAACTATGCATTTCTTCTTCTACTGCAGGTTAATCATTACGTCATAGTATCATCACTGTATTCAATGCAGGGGTTTGAAGTTCGTTGGACCTTTCGTTCTTATGGTTTATAAGATTGTTATGGGTGATATGTTGAGATTTTTGTTCATTTACGCATTTTTTATGCTGGGATTTGCACAAGGTTTCGCGATTTCTCTCTCACGTATCCATATATGGCATGGAAGCGCTTTTCAGCTTTTTACGTCATTTTTCACTCTTGTCATCGAGCTGAACTAGACTATCAACGTCAGAATAACTATACGTCTAACATGGATTATCCGACAAAGTTCTTGTTTGGAAAAAGTTTTTCCTTTAAAAATTCCTTTTAAAGATTTGAAAACATTATGGCAACCCCGTTTGAATCCATCATGAGGATGTTCATTATGAGTGCTGGAGAATTTGGGGCTTTTTACAAAAACATAAATGATTGTAAACATTCAATAGCCTTTCAAGGAAAAGTAGGGATTGAGAAACTAGATTATCAAGAATCTGATACTCTTGCAGATGTTTTTCACCTTATACGAGCTGTTGGTAACCATTATGCTGCTGAACTTGCTGATCGCCATGATGACTCGAACTTACGAAAAAATCGCAGAGACGGAAAAAGAATGGAAAAGACAGGTCCTTCCTCATTTTATCTTTGTATGATTTTGTTTGCGAAGTTCCCTGGAAAATTATCAGAAATTGATAATGATGCAGGATAAGGAGGGGAGTACAACATCGCCTACGCCAACTGAGCATTTCCATACTCAGTTTAAATTGAGACGATAAAGAGAAGAAGATAGATATAATAGAAATGACGGAGAAGTGAGAAAGCTGAGTCAAAGCATATTAATTTCAGTGGGCTCAAGTCATCGTAATGTTAGAACAATCGCTTTCACCTTATGAGCGCCTAATGGCGATGTTCAGTTATTCTCGTCCGATCCGTAGTGATAAACGTCGTCGAGCGTTTGTTGTTCGTCTGAAGCATACTGTAAATTGGGATAAAACGAAAAAAAAGAAGAAAATATATTTTTCAGAAAAGTACTGAGAACGTGGCTCAAATGGAATTCATTGGCAAGAAACAGAGTATACGTTTATCACAGAATAGTCATTTACATATGGCTGGACTAAGATGATTCAAAAGTTATTTGAATGATAAGATTTTTATGATTTTTTCCGGATTCCACTCATCCTTATTCATTTTTTCTTTTTCTCTCATGAGTGTATGATCTCCTGATGTTTTAGTATCTCTGATCTCTCTGTTATCAGCCATAGTCTCTCGTTAACTAAAACTAATGGAATTTTCCCAATAAATTACGTCTTCAAATAATTTTTTCTTCAATTTTTATCTCAAAGTTTGAAAGTTCTTATCTTCCAATTAACTTCCATCGTCATTCACACCTTCGTGATGAAAATTGTTATATTTTTTCTTCTAATTTCAGTCATATCCTGTAAACCTTATGGAGAGGTAGGCAACCATCAGCCCTGCTGATCTTCATTTACCTCTTTCTAGAGCTTTCCTCTCGTTCACAGTCAAAAAATGAAAAAGGCTAGTTCATTCTGTCTGCAAGAGAAGGATATAATAGTCAATCAAAGGTATTTCCATTCATTGCAGAGCACAACCGCTTTGTTCGTTTGCAAATGAAAAAATAAAAACAACCCTAACGACTCTACATGATATTCTAATTTGCAGTGGTGAGCCGTTTCACTACCAACGACGTGTTCGACAAGTCAAGAAACGAAAAATAAGAATTTATCGCCAACAATCGACATCATCTTCTTAAATTAAATGATTAACTGAAAGATCTGATCTCAAATAAAGAATGTCTGCATAAACCAGTGAATGAAAGGCACATATACATATATTAATTATATATATTATTATAACTTATTTCGGTTGATCATCATAGTACATTGCATAGTAGTCGCTATCTTTACGGTAATTGCGTGTTGTGGGCCTAGGTGCTGTAGTAGTTGTAACCCTCATCGTTGTCCAAGTTCTCGTTGTTGGTACAGTAGTAATCTGAAAGTTTAACCGATCAAGGAAAGACTTCTCTTCATACCTTGGTAGTCTGTATTCGCGTTGTCTCCTCAATCGCGCTTTTTCTGAATGTCCCGACACTTTTACTCAAAACAATTCCATTGGTTTTTATAGAAGTTTGAGAACTCTGAAAGTTATGCTTTTTCTTCTCCTCTATTTATTTTGAATTACTTTAATTGGGGTTGATGGAGGAGCGACGTCAACAACCGACTCGAAAGTTTCCCCTTCTTCTGGTTCTCCGTCAACAGAAAACGATAACTCTGGAAGGACTTCAAAAGAAAGTTATTGAGAAACGTGGAAGTTCAAAAAAAACCTTCTTCAGTAACAGCTTTAGCTGTAGTAGTAGAAGTTGTTATTACAAACTCTTCTTTCTCCACTTCTTCTTCATAGTCAGCACCGTTCTTGTTTATCTAATAAAGTGGTACAATATCAGTTAACGGTATGGTTACACCGACCTCCTCGTAGTAATCTCCTGTTTCAGGTTTTCCATCAACACTAAAGTCAATTTCGGGTAACTCCGATTCTTTAGGCTTGTTTGAAGCCTTTCCCTCTTCTAAATCTGTGAAATCCGTTCCGAAGTTCCCATCCTCGGGCAGTAATCGTGAATTTCTATCTTTAGCTGTAAAAGAAGGAATCAAAAAGTTTCTTTGTCGAAACAGAACCTATAGTTGACTCGTTTTTGGCTGTTCCTAAAGCGCTTCCGAAGATTTCTTCCATACCACTACCAGCAGTAAACTGAGATATGAGTTCAGGATTTGATAAGAGTTTCCCAATAGTTTCCCATCCATTGGGATCTTGTACCAGTTGCATAGCTGTCTGAAATATGTCATCTTCGAGGAAAAACTAGTTCTTGCTACCTGGAAGTTGCTGAAAAACTCCGAGCGTCTAAATTTATCGATTGCTTTATAAATATCAGCACAGCTTAATCTATTGCAAATACCCAAAAACTGAAATAAACCTGTAGACACCTGATGGGGAAAAAGAAGTTTACCTCAGGCAACTCTGGTCCCGGATCCCCAAATTGGCCTTTGGAAGAACCCGAAAGCAAACTGTCAAATATCTTATTAAAATCGAGATCAAGAGGTTTTCCTAAATTGACAATTACTAAAAGTAAACCAGAATCTAAGCTGTACCATTTACTTTGTTTGTTGGATCATGCATAGCCTGATGAGCTTGGGCTTTCTTCTGTTGATCCATCATTTGGAATATTCCAGTCAGTACTCCTTTCTCTCCAAATAAAGTTCTAGCCCATTCTTCGTTTTTTATAGACTTTTTCGAATCTTCAACGAACATATAATGAAACGATGAAGAACGAAGTGTTTACCTGGAATACTCGCCATTGGATCATCCATGCTGAATGATGTTTCAAACTGCTTCTGTTGATCATTCAGAGGAATCGGTTTGACATTTTGTTGAATAGGTGCCTTTAATAATCCTTTACATGTAATAATTGATTCGTTAACACTTACAGCTCGAGCCTGAGGTGTTGGATGCAGATCTGAAACGATCTGGAACAAATTCAAAAAATCTCGGACATATGAGTTTTCTGATATCCTACGCAAAACTCCAGCGAAGCCTGTTGGCTTCAAAGTTTCTAGAAATTAACTTGTAAAAAATGAGAATAGAAAAATACTAAAGGCTTATTAGTTGTTAAAAGAACGCACAAACCTGATTTTTCGACATAATCCTCGGACTGAGCGAGGCTGAACGCCAATTTGGCTGGAGGTTCTGAGATGGGCAGAGCGTTGGTCCACACAACCAGATGGAATAAAATAACATAAAATTTCATCTGTAATAGAGGATAGTGAAGTTAAGAACAAAAGCTCTGATGTATTATTCTGATTAGAGAATCATCACAGTCATATGATATAAATAAGAAGAACAAAGTGTTGCTTTCGGAGATTTTCCCCCTTAACGAAGAAATTCAAGAAAGTTTTGAGAAATGACAAACGAATTGTAAACTATTAGTCACAGGGTTTAAAGCTTCCCTTTTTTTTCTCACTATTTCAAACAAGGAAAAGGTAATTGGAAGGGGAAAATGAAATGACTCACTCTGTGCCCAAGGGCATTTGATCTCCTTCGGCAATAGCGAGACGAAGAAAGTGATATGATGACGTACAAAAACACGTTTCGATTTGTTTTATAAGCTAAATGACAAAAAATAAATAAATAATTAGAGTAAAATGTAATGAAAAGGCTTGAGAACGAAAAACTGTGAAAGAAAGAGTATAATTGCCAATGACTAGGAGATCAATATCTGGTATAGTTGGTGAGAGATGGAAAACCAGCCGGTTTGCTTGAAGCACAAGAAGATTACTAAGGGGAGGATTCAGAAGGAGAAGAAGAAGGAGAGAAAAGCGATGAAGGTTAAGGGAAAAGAACATTTTTGAGGATTGGAGGCAACAAGTGATTGAAAGGGAGAAGAGAACGAGTTGTCAAGCCGGATCATTCTGCAACCAACAAACTTTTATCGCAATATTCTTGCCTTGGCAATATTTTATATATTTATAATAAATGTATTTCCTTAAATGGATAAGAAACCGGTTTCATAACGAAAGTAAAGATTTTTAAATCCCATGGCAAGACATCATAAGATATTCTGACAACCCTGTAATCCAGTTTTATTCCCAAAAGGTTATCCAAGCTTCAGGAGCGTGAACATCCAAAAGGTCAACACGTGAACGGCTCACGTGAAAGGACAAACTTAGAGCACATTCTGTTGGAAGTTTTATACTCTCCGTGATGTGATGCGCCGCTTTGGAGCAAATTTCCATTGATTGAGCTCTAACAACCAACAAGAAAATAGAAGATCATTCTAAAATCAATTAAAGGAGTAGCTTGCAAAAGATAAATTGTCATTTATCGTGTTAAAATCCTTTATAAAACATATGTAGAAGGATGACAAATATGATGAAGAAATGTCATTATTTTGTCAGATTTCTGCCAACTGTCAATTGGCCGACGGCTTTTTGTTTTAAATTACCCTCGGATAGCCTGTTGCTCACTTTACTTTTTAACTTTTCCTCCCTCAATTCATGTTTCTGCTCCTTCCAAGTACGTTTTGCATTTTTTTTCGAGTTCTGCAAATTTGATAATTAAGTTTTTCTTCCCTTTGTTCTTTCCGATAGATATGTCAGTCAGCTACTAGAAAGCTTGCTGATGGATTACAACAGAAACGTTCGACCAGTCAAAAATGCTTCGGACCCGATTCAAGTCAAGTTCGGAGCCAACTTATGTCGTCTGATTGACGTGGTATTCCATGAGTTTAATAAGATTATATAATATGTTTGTTTAAGGATGAAGTAAATCAAGTGTTAACAACGAGTCTCTGGTTAGAAATTGTATTTTCCTAATTTTGACAAATGATTGAGCAATTTCTTGTTTAAGCAATGGAAAGATCGAAAGTTAGTGTGGAATCCTAAAGATTATGGTGGAATAGACAATATTCATATTCCGTCAGATCAAATTTGGATTCCAGATATTGTCCTTTATAACAAGTATTTCATATTCAAGTATTTCACGCCTATGCATCATTTTAAGCGCCGATGGCGAACCACATATCAACCTCGTCAGCTTGGTTCGAGTGGACTCCGGTGGAAATGTTCTCTGGCAACCGCCATCTATTTATAAAAGCGTTTGTCATGTATACAAAATGGAGTTGTTGTGCTGATCAATAGAAAATATAGATAGACATAGAATATTTCCCATATGATCTGCAAACGTGTGAGTTGAAGTTTGGTGGCTGGTCCAACAACGGTAACACATTGGAGATGGAACA
>CALQYR020007444.1:228445-299371 GCA_943334845.2 Auanema sp. JU1783 | reverse complement strand
TTAATAGGTTACCTTGTTGCAGAATGGACATAGAGCATGCTTTATATATCGTTATGGGATGTTTATTAACATTTACAAATACATTAATATTCATAACCATTATGATACATAAAGCTTTACGTAACCATAAGGTAAATCAATTTCAGTTATTTTCTTCATTATATATACTGAGCTTAGGAATATGCCCTATTGGGAATGCTTGTGTTCCTCAATTCTATACTGGGAATTGGTTTTGTATCTGCAGGTCTCTACAGATTCTTACAAAGCTCTGAAATAACAATTGTGAACAGGACAGCATGTTTGACGTTTGAATTTTGGATTTCGATCATGAAAGATGAGTTCGATTGCAGATTGCCTCATGTTTATCTATTCTCTGGAACAGCTTGTACTATCAGTCTACTTCTCCCTTTCATAGCACTAGATCGTTTGTTCGCTGTGATGAAACCTCTATTCTACTATTCCCTTCATCAACAATACTCAATGTATATTGAATTTATTTGAATTATCTAATATTAATTCGTTTTCTTTTCAGTATTGTTGTTTTTCTCACTGTTCTCATTCACTTTTCATGTTTTTCATTCGGCCTTAATCAAGTTATAACCTTACCTGGACATGTCACTTCTCAATGTGATTCTCGTGATCTTTTTGGAGTTGTTTATAAGAGGTGTTTCTCTTTTACTAATAATGTTCTAACTTTGTTGCTTGAGATTTGAAGCAACGATTGTTGCTGCTGGACACTTCCTCGCTGTCATAATTTACTTGACTGTCATCATAGCTTTCAAAATACGGACAAGCTCTAAACTTGTCAGGTAATTTCCAAAAAAAACTTTGAAAGAAATGATCTTTCTATAGAGATAGCCGCTGTCTGGAAACAGTACAAAAACGGAGAAATCGAATTGTCCAAACATTCGGTTTATTCGCTGTTCTGACTTTCCTCGTAGTTGTGTTACCGTTTTTCACTGTTCTGTCTTTAGACTATCTACTTCCGGAAGATTCAATATACTGCCAAAAAATAGACACTATATACCTGATATGTACGAAAGTGAGTTTCTTTCATACTCTGATCAATAACCTCATGAATTTTCAGCTAGCTTTACTTAACCCAACTTTGAACGTTGTTATATATGCTCTTCGACATAATGAAGTCTATATGGGCATGAAAACTATGCTGAGGGGACAAGCGGTTCCAACACTCTATACGATTCACCATAATCTTCTATGTTTTCTAGATGCCTGATAGTACGGAACAATGGCGAGTTCGAGAAGTTTTCCATTCAATGAAATTGTCTTTGCCTCAACAAAGCACTCCGAAGCACATCTACTCTCTTGCTCATTATCAGGTTCCAATCAAAATGAATAGAAATGTAAAATGGGTTTCAGATGCTAAAACAATTGAATGATAGTCGAAGCAGGCGAAATCCAAAGTTATCTGAAAAATCAACTTCCCTTTCCCCAACTGATCTTCCAGTTTCACGAGTATAATAAGTGTGATCTCTTCGATTCTATAAACAATTCTAAAAAAAACCACAAAAGAGAGAAACATCTGAATCTGAGTCGAAGAACGGTTTTAATATGGAAGTTAGGATAGATACTTGTAGAAAGTAAATGTTTTGTAGAAGAAAAATACTTCACCATCTGCTGCATACAGGTGACAACGTCAAATGCAACCATTTTGAACGAGTGAGATTTTAAAATGCAACTGTCATGTACGTAACAGTTTGAAGCAGACTACTCGATACGTATAAACGTCTAAAATGACCTGATTATTAATGGTGGCTCACGGCTTTTGGTTTTCACGTGAATAGCACGCGAGTCATTTAGTGATAGACCAAATGATTTTAACCAATCGTAAAAGACCTATTTCTGTTACGTCAGTTTGGTCATTGAAAAAGATGGGATCATTTCTTATTTCGGAAATTCTGCATCCCTTATCCCACATTTTGCTGTTCAATATGGTTGTTCTTCAAACTGCATGGACTTTTCTTCTAATGGATTCTCCGTTTCATAAGTTCGGTGATTATTCTTTGCATGATCAAAGGTTTGTTGTTTCTATGACACCATGTTGTGAGAAAAAGTTTCGGTGATTGATGAATTATACGAAATTTCCCGAATTTACGAGAAAAACCCATCATTTAAAAGATCAAACTAACTATTTTTGACATCTTGCTTGAAAAAAATGGAAAGAGCGTTTGAAGACATGAAAAGCTGAGCGTTTTAATCAGATTCTTGAAGAAATCAACTTTTATAGGAATTCGTGATACTTTGTTGTATGTTGTGCCACATGAATTTTGAAGAAAGAAAAAATTCAAGCCGAGTTATTGTCAGTTGGATTTCGGAATTTTCAATAATGCACGTTCTACTCTGAAATATTGATCGAGGGGTAGGATATGAGAAGAATAACTACATGAATTTAGTTCAACAAGTAAGTTCAGATCTTCCTCAGAGCATTAGTTTAATCTGTCGAATGACATTCCGCGAGAATGTATGCACTTATAGCAATTTTCTGACAAAAAACTCTTTGATCTGATTTTTTGAGTTCGTTTGATGAGATCCGGGGAGAGACCTCTCTGCCACTATGCTTTAAATAGATGCAGTACGTGAATTCCACAAGAATAAACTTGCTCTTGCAGTTTTAAATTGATTTTCACTTATCCTCTACTTGTGCCCTTTTTACATATAAACCCAAACTCTTCTTTTAACTCCATACAAGTCATTCCTCACACAGAGCACCCACATCGTAAGCAGTTCATGCAAAAAAAACTTTTTCTTCTTTCACACATCCTCCACTCATTACTAGTTATTTCAGCATGGTTATTGATCGAGCTAAAGACGAACTTTTGGATCTTTTGCGTCGTCTTTTCGTAAAAATTGAGAAGCCTGTCCCAGCCTTATACGAAAACTCTTATATTGCTAACACAGAAAATGGATTGTCCAATTTATCGGCCTATCTTAAGTTAGTTTTCTTTTAAATCTCTTCATTATCCAAAAAATGTTTGCTAATGTCATGGCTGATCACAATGAAGTTTAGACGGTGTGACATTTTTGATGAATTCTTTCGTTTTTACACTTGTTTGAAACAAATTTCATTCACAAAGGTAGAGTTTCAAGAAGAAAAATAAGCTGTGATCGCAAAAAAATCACGTAAGCACATCTGTCAAGTACTCGATTCTCAATTTTTGCTATGAGCTCCTTCGAGATCTGTTATAAGGCCCCATGAAAGGCTTCGCACATAACGAGAATGAAATGAAACCTCTTTCGATATTTTTAGAGATGACTTATGAACTTCTCTTCTTATCGCAGAACCTTGCAACTCTCCTGTGTTGGTCTCGAAAACATCCGTGTACTTGGTCCGCCTCTTGCAATTGTTCCACTGAGCTCATTTTCTCCCTTATGCATCTCTAGCCGTCGTTCAGGCAGAGAGACAAGAGGAGGGAAAGCCCGATTCTTCGAAAAATCACGTCGACGCTTCTCGTTTGCCTCTGCGTGTCTTAAGTTGTAATCCGTCCAGACTCATGTGTTGGTGCTTCCCCTGACTCCGAACTTCTCTGATTATCTTTGTTTACCTATTGAAGTACTTGGATTTCGTTTAAAAACCATCTGTTCCTACTGAAACTTTTCTCAAACTAAGTTCGATCTCGTCCATTCATGTCTTGCACTTCCTCGTCGTTTCTTTTTTCAATCGTCACTTCGATTTTTCTAGCAAATTCTCGTCCAATACTAACAGACGCCGGCTTAGGACACACGTTTCATGATTTTGCGAAGTTTTAGTGAATATGACTCTCAAATTTGTACTGAGTAAGCTTATTTTACATATTGTAAGAATGAGAAGTTAACGAGAGAGTGAGTAGATAGTTTTTTGAACAAAGAAAGCAATGTCTACAAAGATTTTCATATTTTTCTCTTCCAAGAGAAATTTGAGCAGTTGCTATCTTCTTCTTCTCTTCAACAACTTTCTCGTTGAGAAACCCCCCGTGCAACCCATTTTCCCATGGAAAAAGTGAATGTTTGATCTACCTTTTATGTCACTTTTTCGTCGATTTCTTCACTGATAATATGTAAACGAAGAAAATTTCTATTTGAGACTTCATTTCTTACATTTCATCCTATCAAGCGGACATGTTTGTCTTGTTTTATTAGACCCCGTGGGTTTCTTGTGTACAATTACTACGGAAAGTTCGTTATCAGTCATTTCTTCTTTTTCTTCAACCTTCTCTGCTTTTATTTATTGAAACAATAAAGTCTTATAAGCCTTTCGAATTTCCCGGGAATCCCATCGATTCATCAGACATCTTAACAGCTGGTCCATTCACTTCAACTAACATCTTTAATCTTTCTGCAGAACCTTAATTCCGACATTTTTTCGAGCCCGAGCTGGGTAAAAGCTTGAATGTGCCAGTTATTGATCGAAGCCCTCCCCCCTACTCTTGATGATCTCTCCTTTTTCTCTCATCTCTTTTCATCAATCATTCTCATAATTTATAGGAATGTTTGTGCAGAATTTATAGAAAATGATGAATAAAACTGAACCTAATTTCTTATCACCGCCAAGTTTTTCCAAAAATCTCAAAGGGTGAGCTTCGGTCAACACAAAATTTCAACACTGAAATTAGAAAATATTCCTCTACTTCACCTAAACATTCCCTTTTTCAGCGTGGAACGTTCAAAGTCATTAAATAGTGCTTTGAAAAAATGTAATCGTAGTGCCGAAGAGAAGAAGGTTCGCTCGGACATCTTAAACGCTAATTTATAATTCTCAATAGGTTGTTAGTTTTGCCGACTCTATGGGCCTAGACCTATGCCATATTAGACCAATTTTCCCTTACAACACCAGTGATGAAGAACTTTTTTCATCTTCTCCTCCAGTTGTCAATCCTACAATAAGAAGGTTAGGGAAAAAAAGTTATTTGAACCTTTCTTTTCATTTTTCAGCTCGAATCAGTCTGTCACTCAGCTTCGCAATACTTCATCTCTTAACTGCCCGCGATATTTACAATTGAAAAGTAGCCCATACCCAGTATGGAAAGATCATCTTCAAGTCCAAAGAGATTTAGCTAACAAAGTAAGAGACCAATCTGAACTAATCAATTCAATAAGTCCATTTCAGGCTAAGAACAATGGAATTTGTCTCAAATCTTCAAATGTTATAGGCATGACCTTCAGTGGTGTCATATCCGTTCTTAATATATCATACTCTAAGCAGGTGAAAGAGAGAAAAGGAAAACAAATTGTCTATTTCCCTTCTTTAAGGTCTTCGTCCGTTATACCGTTGACAAATGGACTAGCTTCGTCGAAATGCCTGCTCAATTCTTGAATAGTAACCATCAGGAAAAATTGGACTACTTCACTTTTTCCATCTTCCTCCCATCAACAATACCTGTGGGAGCTATGTGCGAATTTTGTCTAAAATACGTTTGTGAAGGAAAAGAGTTTTGGGATAATAATGATGGATCCAATTACGTGTTGGAGGTTTTGCTGTACATAATTTGCTATTTACCATATCTTGTTTACAGGTTCGAACTCTAGCAGCATCCTACCTCGACATCCAACGAGATTTCGACCATCCACGGTTTTATTGAATTTCATATTTAAACATTATCCTAATAACAGGACGGGTATAGATAACTGATTGAATTTGCTCAAATCTTATAGCTTTACGAGGTTTTCGTTGATTTTCATAAAGATTTTTACGAAGTGAACAACTTCATTTGATCAGCAGACAGCAACAATTTCGATTTAACAACATAGAAAACGAAATTAATTCCAACTAAAATAAATAAGTTAGCTAAACAAATGACCGGTATAGTTATGAATTTGAGATAAGATTTTCCTTAAGTTGGATCGTGATAACATCTGAATTATAAAACTTTAACAGGTTCATATATTCTCACTTACGTTTTCAACGTCTAAAGTTGAGTCGGCTAAAAGCATAGCGATTTCCACAATTGCTTTGCTATCAGGAATTTCATGCAAGGAGTTTATCAATGTCTCCAAAATATCCGTTCCACATTGATCTCTTAGTTGTGTTAGTTGCTTTGATCTCTCAGGCTAGAAATAAAGTTTACTATGAAATAAATGAGCTTGACAACCTCATCGGGAGAGCTAAATCGCCATCCATCGTGTCGGAACAGCTGTTCGCTCATTTCAAGTGCTCGCTGTATTTTAAAAAACAGAATTTCCAACAAAGAATGGGTGGGAAACCTCTTCAATTATTCCTATGCTGGCAAGTTTTTTTCTCAGTTCTTTCTGCTTTTGACTTTCCTCTAGAGCCCTTCCAGTTGTTTGAACAAGATCCATACTTTTCCAATCATCGTCATTTTCATTCAAAATGCTAAGAACAGAAGAATAGAATTAAAGGTTAACCAAATTACCTTTTCTGTAAATTCTGCACTTGATACTTCATGAGTTTCATCGCAAGATCAGCCAGTTTCTCACACGTATTGTGAGTCTCCTAGGAAGACCGTGTAAACCAGAATGGAAAAATTATTTACCATGTATTGATGATGACAATTATATTCATTGATTTCCGATTCAAACTTGGCACTCACACTTTTGACGTCAACTGCAAATTGAAAAAAAATAGAAAATCCGAGATTTGTACTTACTATTTGTTAGCATGGTCGGTAAATCAATGTCTGAAGAGCTTGTACTATTCATTAAAGCATAAGCCGACTCCAAATCGCCACCAGCTATAAGAGTTGAACCGTTTGTGTTATGTACACAACTACTTACCTATGAAATGACGGAATAAGTTGTTTGTCTGCTCCACCAGAGATGGCAGTGTCCTTTCACCGTTCAGGATAAGCCATTTAAGGTTGTCCAATAGGTCATGAGCTGATGTATCGTGCTATGGGAAAAAATAAAAAAAGTAAATCTAAAAAACGAAATACCAATTCTTTTTGGGCGGATAATATTGTCAGATCATCCCGGTTGAAGCCTGCGTCATCAATTGCTTTCAAATATTTCATTCGTTCTTCGTCTCCTCGAATAACTGAGAAAAAGGTTTCGTAATAAGGCTTCAATTCAATTCAAACTGCTACCTGACATGATTTTAAGAAGTAGTTGTACAGACATGGGATATGGAAGAAAAGATGCATAGGTTGGGATAAACTCGTACATTTCTCTATCCGCTAACCTTTCGATATAAGCGTTCAGCACGTCATGAACATCTTCAGCCTAATGGAAAGAATAGTAACATGCAAAAGAAGCCCAGTAAGCTTACAGAATGGTTCATTTGCTTGATAATAACTATTGACGTCAAATTGGATAAAAACCGTAAAAGTTGATTATCCATATCTGGAGAAGACCTGACAATTTGTGCAGCCCACGATACAACTTCAGCCCATTCCTTTCGTAGGATTAAATCATACAGCACAAAATATGGCAAACGTTCAGTCTGAGAATTGAGTCAAATATGGTTTCTGTGGCGAATCATACCGCTAGAATTTCTTCAAAGATAGTCTGAGATGAAGACGGCACATCTCCAATCACGTAACCATTACAAGCTTCTTGTAATCTAAATAGTCGAGTAACTGTGGGAAAAGAGAAAACGCCAAACTTGTTCAATGTAACAGCATTGGAATAACACCACAATCTATCTTCGGTTCTTGTTGCCATGGAAAGAAGAGGTTCCAAAAGACCACCAAGAGAGCTCCAAATCATTCTCAAATACGGAGTAGCCCCAGTCTTAAACAGATTTATAACGTATTGAGCGATGAAGCAGATGTGAATACTTGAGTTTGATACATTTTCTTCATTGTTTCCAAGAAGAGTACCCGTTTTGCAGGTATTGACGCCTTGCTATCTTTAGCTGAGAGAGGCGAGAGAGTGGGATCAACTAAGAAATTATACATGTGCAACGGTACGGCAAGAGAAGGCATTCCTACGTGTCGAACTAACTCAATAGCCTGAAAACACGGGAAGACTTTTGAAAACATTGTTTTCTCTCACGTTGTCAATCTTTCCACATCTTATGAGGCTGAATAAGACTCGGTAGAGTTGTTCTTCTAATGGTTTATCAGCATCCGTAGGATTAGCATCTACATCAGCACCACAGTTTGTGTTGTTAATTGATCGTAGAACTCCGGATCTAGCATGAGCGGATGAGCATGAAGATTAAAGAGCATAAACAACCTTATATTTCGAACATTGCTCAAAGATTGCACACCTTCGGCCAACTCAGAGAAACCTTTGGGATCTTCAATAGAAGCATCATGACACCAACGCCATAAAGTCTAAACGTAGAAATAAGCTTTGCACGGAAAGTACAATTGACTCACATAGACAGCCCGGAATTCCGTATCCTTGCATATCAAACTAGCTAATACTGACGTCTCCTAAAAGCTAAGAAATATAAAAGCAGATCTTCGAAAACCTCACCTCCTGCTCGGTATACTTTTCTACTAAATGTTCTTCCTTTAAGATTAATTTGTAAGCCTTTCCTTCGTATGAAATATATTTTAAGATCGCTTTTAGAGCGGAATTCGGGGATTCTCCCAACATAATATTTAAAGCTTTTTGCATGTCACCTATTCTCTGAAGAAAAAATTAGTTTTTTCCCCAAAGCTGCAAACACCTCATTGAACGACGCCCACACATCTAACGTTTCTCCTTTTTGCAAATGTTTGATTACATCATGAAAATCACTGTGTACATTGAAGTCCACTGAAAATGAGAGGTCTTCCACTAAGTAATTCTGAATGAATCTTACAATCTTTAAAAATGTCGTGGGCATCTCCTCGATGAACATGGCTATCTTCTAATAGGTTTAGTCTGTTGTCCACATCTGCTGTATGCATAAAACTTTGATCTCCTCTGTCTCTTTTCCTTAATATATTTGAAATTCATCAAAAACTCGAACGTAAGCTTACCAATTAGAAAACGTTGCCATAGTTGGTTATGAAAGAAAAGTCAAATTCAAATTCTTTTTGAATCAAGGCGTACGAGAAATTAATTCACGCGCTTTTGCGACCAAATTTACCTAATAAAAAGTTGAGAGGATGCTGCAGGGTAATAGCGCTGCTCTTTTGAACTTCACACTTCTGAAAGCATGAGTGGGTTATTTGCAGTTGTTAATTAGCATAAATTTCACACTTTCTACGTCATATGTTTGTTTATTATTATGCTTTAAATGCAGACAGAGAGTGGTTGCTATGAACAACAGATCAATGGGTGGCGGTCAAAAAAAGGATGAAGTTTTACTTAGTTAACCAAAACAACGGGATTTTTTTGATGGTTTGTGTTTTGAATGATTTCACTCGAGAACTTAGTAGGCTATGGGAAGATTTACAAAAAAAAGAATATGGATGAGCCAGTCTAAACACTGCTTTGAAAATATATATTTTCAAAAGTTGTCTTAGCAAACATTTATGTTTTGTAATATCTTCGATTGATAGACATACCTTAAATGGGATTTTAGAAACCTTTTGAAACTCAGAAATTCGGTCTCCAATATAATATCATTGTGCATCATAATCCCAGTTCTACACAATGATGGTTCTTAACCTTTGCTGGGATTTTGAAAGAAGTTTTTCTTAAGTGTTATGTTTAGATGAAAAATAGTTATAAAAACTAAACTATTAATATTGAAGGAAATATCAAGAAAATAGGAGAGAACCGAACAGTTTGAGATATAATAAATGAAAGGATTAGAGGAAATCATTGCAAGTTCTTTTGAGGCAAATGTGTTAATGTAATACTTTAGTCGAACCGGAAATTAATGTTTTGCCGAAGCCACGAAAATGATGTCATTTTCTCTATTTATTGGAGGTCAAGAATATAGCATGAAGGATAACATCTTGTGATATCAATTATGGAAATGCCTCTTTCGTCTTCACCTTCTGATAAAGTGAGTTTGATCTTTGTGACGTAAGACTTCCTGTTGCTAGGAGGAATTTGGAATTCGGCTTTAATCAACGTTTGTTTCAGTGACCTCAAAATTCAAACTAGAAACCGCCCAATAAGCAGCCATACTACATGAGCAAAGTTTCGAGACGGCTGCAATTCTAAAAGAAGTTCTATTTTCTGAAAGAGGTTTTTTTTGTATAACTGTTTTCATTTTTCGCACAATAGCATGGTGGCATAAGCATTACCAAGACTGAGAGCTCCAAAAAAGTCCAAATAAACGTTTAACGAAGTGTAATTGGTGGATGTACTAGATTGAGAACGATTATCAGAAACACCAATGATTAGAAATGATAAAGTCAGATGACAGTACATCTCGGCTAATCAGTTAAGAAGAGAGGATTAAGGGTTCGTCAGAAGCCATAAACAACTACTTTTTTTGGTCAATTGTTGACATTTTCCATTTCCCCATCAAAAATCTCTGTTTCAACGGTTCTTTAAGAAGTACAAGCATGGTAAAACGCTGAACACTTTTCCGCGAACGTTTGAGCTGTCTGTTTTCTAAGCTAATTGGTCTCCAAAAATAACTTTTACTGTGAGTAGTTTAGCATAGCTCCGAAATTAGAAAAGTTATGTAACGTTTTTAAACCTTAAATGAGCAAAATATGAAACGTGGGCTAGATATGTCATGTTTTTATTCATTTGATGACAAATAGTTTTTGGCCGATATAATGGAAGAGCTCGGTGCCCACTGGTAATAACTGATGAAGCATGAGGTCGTGGTATTTCAGGTCGCCCACTAGGCATCCGTGTCATCTCCCTTTAGTCTTGAGCCGCCAAAATTTTGTCCAATATTTTATAAATTATCTCTTTTCCATCCAAATAACTCTTTCAGACGTCTGTTTTCTCTCGTTTCATAATCTTTCTTTACTCTCTATCTCTTTTTCACTACGTCTCTCAGAAGAAGAGGGAAAGAGCTTCCACACTCACGACGGCTAGCTCCGCCCAACATCCGCTCAGAGCTCTCTCTCCATATAAAAGCCTGCTTCAGCCTTCAGAAGTTATTTGAAATACGGTAGCTTCTCCTTACACATCATCACATTTAGAGTATTCTAACAATTCAGTCTCCTGACGGTCATGCTTTCTACAGTACTTCAACTTTTTATTTTAATTGTAAGTTTTTTCATTGTTTTCGAATAAGATGTTCGCTTCTTTTTTTTTGTCGGAATTTTTTTTTGGTTTTTTTTTCTCTCAAGTATCACTAGGTGTTCCCATGTACCAATTATATATTACCTCCTCGTCATTCTCGAGAAGGTTCTAAACTTTACTCGAGATCAAGTCAATATTTTCAGTCTATTGTTGGTCAAGTCCACTCCAGTTATGGAGCTTGTCAGGGCAATATGACGACATATGTATTTGGAAAAGTGTTCCTGTCTAACGCAGGACATTCTATGGCCAGAGGGCCACTGTAAGTTCTTATTTCTTTTCTTTGAAGTTTTGAAAACATTTTGAGTGAAAGAGTACGGCATCATTCTACTCTTGCTGTCAATCACTGTTGAGTGCAGCACTTTTTTCCTGAAAAAAAAAGAACTTTTTTTCCAAAAAACGAATATTTAATACCTCTTCCTACACCTTTGAAATTTAAGAATCATTAGCTGATCATTTGTGAATATTCATCAGCTGAGAATATAATATTCATCTAACCTGACTATTAATTCATGTAGCTTTTTCAAACAAATTCAGATTGCGAGAAACATCTGATTTGACGTTTCTTTTTTTAGATGATAAGTGAGTGAAACCTACATCACACACGTATAGTCGCACCAGAATACAGTTTGTGAAACATGAAGCGATTGTAGTCAACAAATTTTTTCTTAGGAATGTGAAGAGAAGAATTGTTTTTTCGTGAGATTAGAACAATTCCGAATCCCTAAACTACAATTTTTTCTCTTCCTCGTATTCGAATCAAATTTCCTTCCTCTTTAGTTTCAAGCAGATCACATATGAGCTGCGGGTTCACAGGTAGTACCCATCCTTGCACGAACAACACCAGAAAAAGTGTGAAAGTGACACTCCGAAGAAAATGGAGTAAATGACGATCAGAGGACAGAGGGGGTGGACACGAGGGGGAGGAATATGATGCCAGATATGAGAAGAGGCTGATGAAGACCAACAAGATCCCATATCCCACTTTTTTAAGTAAATTAAATTTAAAAAATACTAATTCTCATTTGTTTGTGGCATTTATCGAATAAACGTGCCATCGTCTCCCAATCCTTCCATTCAGTATGAAGACATTTTGAAAAACCAATTATTGTTCGAAACAAAGCCAACAGCAGGACGGCTACTGCCGGCTGATTCGACTCCAAAAATATTTCACATTCACTCTTTCTCTCCCTATCTCTCTTTTTTCTTTTATATTTGTCTAGATCACTTTAATTCATTAGCGTTATTTGTATTTTGAGCAATACGAAAAGGGCATCTTAAAGGTCTCTCACATCATCGCATTAGGATTTAATAATCTTCACGACTATTTTTGAATTTGTTTATATTTAGAACGATGGTCTTACCAACGGACAGTGAATTCGTTTTGAAGCAACGGATCCGACGTCATGTCATATGTGGAAGGACCGTCCGGAATCGGAAGCAAGCGCCTTTCGTGCTCAACTACGAGCAGCGGGCCGTTTGTCCTTATCGTCACATTACCAACAGGAATTCAAACGTAATTTCATTATTTGCTCTTCTCTCAAGTTTCCATCACTTTAGAGAGTTCCTGAAATTTTGGAAGAAGTTGTTTGTGAATGTGATCGACCGTCACATCTTTCTCCTTATACAGAAATCCGATGTCAGCCTGTTAAATATAGAATGCCAGTGCTGTATAAGGACGAAACAACTCATGAGTTCATAGCTAGCCACGAAGAACTTACATTAGCGTGTATACCCCTCGTACCTGTGAGTCTATTTATGTTTTCTTAAAACATGTGTGAGTTTTCAGAAAGAAGATGACGATTCTTTTGAAATTCAACCGTTGAATTGAAACGCATTAATGAATATCAACAGCTGTCTCAGATTTCTGAACAAAGTCAAAAAGTATGATAACGAGAACTGAATCAAATCAAGAAATTTATTAAGAAAGTCATACATGTGTCATCTAGTTGGTTCTACAGTTGCTCTCACGGTTATTCACTGATTCACTCACATCCTCATCGATAACACGAACCCTGCCTGAGCCTTTGAGCTTCTTCTAAGAACCTTTGAAGAGAACTTCTTCATATTTTCTTCTAAAACACATTACGTACAACGTCTAGAACATCATCGACACATACCATTTCATGTGTAAAAGAGCCTTTCCTATCCTGAAACAGACATTTAGTAAAAATATAGGTCGTAACCAAATATGTAATAATGAGATTCCAAAGAAAAAAAACCTTGCGGGTGCCCCATGTTGAAATCCTCTATCATCATCTTTAATTCTTTTCAAAGGATCTCTCTCTGACTCTCATTTCTTGTATCAAATGGATAACTAGCAAAATGATGATAAACGTTAAATCTTTATTTGTTTATATAGTTTATGTTTTTTTCTTAACTTCTGTTAATTGTGTATTGTATTGGAACTGTAGCACAGTTATTTGTTCTAATAAAGATAGAGCAACAATAGAAATCTCTTGCAATTTATGAAGCGAATATTTAGATATACAATTGTATTGGAAATTTTTTTCACTATTCGCTCAGCGATGACGGAGCATTGGTCCAGCCTAACTCCGCCCAAAACAAAACCCGTTCAAAATCACAAACTATCGAAATATCAAAAACACACACCACGTAAAAAAGCAAAGCTACGTCGGCCTAATTAAAAGGATCGATATTATGCCTAATATATAAGCTGCAACTAGTTTCTGAGGCAACGTAAGATGGAAATATTCGGGAATATTCGAATTAGCAGCCCCAGGCTCGTGGACCGTTGGCAAGACCAATGCCACAGCGCACAGCAATCCCACGACCAAATATGGTGCTTGGTTTAAATCCTACAAAATGACGTTTTTAATTAAGATGCTAATGAAATTCATGATCTGCATATTCATCTTTGACTTGAAAGTTTAAATATTCTATAGCGCGTGAATGATGTTTCGCGCAGGAATTGAGAGAAAATGAAAAATTCTAGTAAGGCTTCAATCATAAGCCAAATCTTCTAAGCATTAAAAAGGAATATGTAAACAGAACAGATTTCCAGGAGAACAAACCTGTGCGTCGGCAGCCCTAGGCTCGTTCGCATGAATTGCAGGAGCATTTGTTAAATCTGATATGTTTGGTCTTTTAGAGCTCTCTGTACTTCGGGCAGTTGTAACAAGCTCAATTTCCTTGGATCCATACATCTGAAACAGTTTACTGTTGAACACTGCTATTCAAACTTGAAGCCACGTTTGATGTGTGCTTTGGTTTAATTTCAACTCTTAGTTTGTCCACATTACCAACTTCCATCGTTAATTTACATCGTACAGTGCTAAATAACAGAAACATGAGAAAGAAAATGCTTGTTAACAACGCACAAGTCTTTACAACAGTTGGGATCAATAAAACCCGAATGTGATCCAACTTCATAACTAGTGGGTGAAGTAGCCAGGACTATAACAGCAATATAAGAGTTCTTGCTTCAGGACTAACCTCTATACTTGATAATATAGTCATAGGGATTAAATAACGTAAACATTTGAGGATTTGATTCCCCTATTGGAAAATCGATTCGTCGCCTGGATACGATGACTGGAATTCGGCTTTCTGTCATTCTAGCTGAAACAGTAACGAAAAAGCTAAACAATATCTTATATAGATAACAGAAATTGATCAGAAAACAATCATTACATGAAGCTTTTGTACTTTATCCACAATAATTGAAGAAGATGCCCAAGATATGCAGCAAGGCATGACACCATATATCAGCTGACATCAATCGATATGACAAAAAATGAAAAGTTTACTTCACCATGCACAACGTTATACAGAAAATTGCAAATTTAATGTAATTGTATCATTTTATTAAATTAAAAATTACCAAACCCGTGGTCGAGAGTTGGAACGAAACGCGCCGCGTAAAGTAAGAAGAAAATGGCTAATCACACCAGATGACTATCCAAGGATAATTGAAAAACGAACAACAACTAGAAACACAAACAGTAATGCAACTGAGAAGAGATTGGGAGCAGGAAGAAGGGATTGCGTAACAAAGTTGTGCTGATCAAATAACAATTAATGACTGAGAAAGTCATTTCTTAAACAAGAACAACAAGTTAAACCTATGAAAGCCACCATATTAAGGTTTGAGAGCTGTTAGCCGGGGTTCATGTGATAAAACACTCAAACGATCATTCAAGAATGAAGAACGGGACACAGAGAAAACAGTGATAGTTTGAATTCGGATTCACCAATATAGTGAAGTAAAACGAATATTCGTCACTGGCACCTCAAACAAGTCCGCCCAATGCGACGCGCGTCTTGTCCAACTGACCAAGAGGTAAGTTGAATAAAGAAGAGAAAATACTAGTTTAAAAACCAATCGAAATCATTAAAAAAAATAGTTTAAGAAGAATAAGGTTTAATTCCACCAATCATCGGCTGGAGTTTTCTGAGAACGTTGATTCTGAGCCATACCATGGAGTCCAACCGAAGAGCGTTGATTGAAACCGCCACCACCGTTGTTACCGGATCTTGCTCCGTTATCCAAACGATGATCTCTTCCTGAAAATTTCATAACTTAGATTTGTTTTTCTCTTTTTTTTTAGTATTGCTGCGCTGTTATTGATCAAGTATACCCACCTCCGAATCTGTTGCCACTTCCACGACCACGGTTTCCAGTTCCGCGTGATCCGTAGCGTGAGGAATCACCGGCCACTCGCTCAAGCCATTCGGGGATTTCCTGAATCATCACATCAATTCACATTATTTGTTTTAATGTTTACCTGGTTAGCCTCAACAATGAGATCCATCAGTTCACGAGCAATATTACGATTTTTATCGTTAAAGAAAGAAGTTGCCAAACCTGAACTTAATGACTTGCAAGAAAATACTACATTATATTCTCACCGATGTTACCGACACGGCCAGTACGTCCAATACGATGAACATACTCATCGACATCAGACGGTAGGTCATAGTTAATAACGTGCTTGACATTAGGAATGTCTAATCCTCTAGCGGCTACAGCAGTTGCGACGAGAATGGTAGCAACACCAGATCTAAATATAGCGTTCGGAAAAGTTCAAAAAATTTCAGTTACCTGAATGTATCCAAATGCTTTTCACGCTCGAATTGTTTCAAGTCTCCGTGAATTGCAACAACTTGATATTCAACACCCTGCAAGTAGTTGGCAAGGTCTGATGCACCCCTCTTCGTCTCAACGAAAACAAGTGTAAGAGCATTAGGTCCTATTAAAAAAACAACTCAATTTTCTCAACAAAACAAGCTGTACCTCCAGCATCTAAGAGATCCATTAAATAAGAACGTTTTTCGTTCTCTTCGACCCAAACAATCTGAAAAAGGGAGCATAATAGCGAATAAATTTGACCAAAAACCTTTTGCATGATGTTCTCTGAAGTTGAACCAACTCTACCAACAGCCAAAAAGACATAAGTTGGCATGAGGAAATCCTGGGCGAGAATCTTAAAAAATCCCTTACATACAGTCCTTATTCCAAAAAGCCTACTTGGATTTCTTTTGGGAAAGTAGCAGAGAACATAGCAGTGACACGTTCTCCACGTCTCGGCATCTCAGACATATCGACGATCTGTAAACAATAACATAAAAGAATAACAAGAGAACAAAAAACCTGTCTGATTTGAGGTTCGAAACCCATGTCAAGCATACGATCAGCTTCATCGAGAACCAGATAACGACATCCATCAAGTCCAATGTAGTCTTGCTCCATCACATCAATTAGACGTCCAGGAGTTGCAATGAGGATATGGCATCCAACCTGAAGAAACCATTTTTATGGTTGCAAAATCCTATGCACTAACTCTCAGCTTGTTGATTTGATCTCTGTAGTTTTCACGACCACCATATAACAAAGCAGATGTGATGGGAGTTCGATAAGCGAACTTTCGAGACTCATTGTAAATCTACAGAAAAAACTAAAAACCAGATCGTATATATAAAGAAAAACCTGCAGAGACAATTCTCTTGTTGGAGACAAAACAAGAGCTGATGGGTATAGCTTTCTACGCCCACTAGAAGTAGTCGTTGGTGGTAAAACAGCTTCTGGTCCATCCTAAATGGTTAGTTTAATGCATCACTATAAGCATCATCAATTACGCTGAGGATGGCATTGATCAGGGGAACAAGGAAAGCAGCGGTTTTTCCTGATCCAGTCTGGGCACAAGACATCAAATCACGTCCCGAGTTCAAAGCAGGAATACTGTATTTTTGAACTGGAGTTGGTCTTTCATAACCAGATTTCTTAATATTCTCTTCAATCCATGCATGAAGCTTCAGGTCAGCAAACTAAAAAAATCACAATTACGGAAAAAAAAATCAGATTTTCTTCGATACTAGAGAGATAGGAGGAGGCACATCTTCTCCAGTAGCTTCAACGGGAATCTCTTCATACTTGTCGAAGTTGATTCCAGACAATTGACCAGCGAAAAGCTCTTTCTCGAGCATTTCATCTCTAGGTAATTGATGAAGCCATGCAGCAGGAGCACGCTCGTCATGGTTTTGCCAACGACTATAACCGATTTAGGATTCATGAATTACTATTAGACATACGAGTTCTGGGTCTGGCTACGTTCACCATTATTGTAACCTCTTCTATCATCATATCGATCTCTTCAATGAGAACTGTTGAACAAGTGCAACATTTGGAAAACGTACCTTCCATGATTGCGATCCTCGCGATTGAAGCGTCCGCCACCGCCACCGCCAACGCCGCCGCCTCCAGCGCCACCGCCGCCACCGCTGTATCCACGTCCACCAGAGTTGCCTCCGTATCCACCTCCACGTCCACCGCCACCTTAAAGAGTATAATCAGAAAGAAAGATAAGATTAAAGTACTTCGGTATCCGCCATTACCACCATAATACTCTCTTGGGCCGCCGTAGGAGTTATTGTCCCGGTATCTATAAGGTATAACTGATATTTCACAAGTTGAATTTTCAACCAACCCTCCATTTCCACCACGGCCATAATTATCATTATCGTAATTCTTTCTCGAATCTACGGGAGCGTCACCTCCCCCGCTACCACGGAGGTGCGGGGGAACGTAGCGTGATCCAGAGTTACTTACAGCAGCATTTCTACCGCTGCCATGTTCATTCGATCCTCTTTCCATCAAAAGATTCAAGTCGCAAACGCGAAAAAAAGTTTGAGGATAGCTAAAATAAAAAATCCCAAAATATAATAATAAGAGCAAGTTAAAAAAAATTGAGATAACTTAATAAACTAAAAAAGAAACGACGAATAAAAAACATTTCAAACTTAAGAAAAATCACGAATACGTCATAATACTAATATTCATTAAAAAGCTCAGTGCTTTTGTGGAAAAAAATCTATGGAAGAACACAGCATTAAAGGACTAAAAAAAATTATTTGATGCTCCCACAACGAAAAGATCACCCTTTAACATTTCGTTGCTCGGATTTTATTTTCGCGTATTGTACTTGGTGAATCGGTCACATACACCGCGACGGTTCACAATTTCTCAATAATACCAGATTGGAGCGTCTTATCACTTCGTTGTTTTCACGTAGTTTCAGTACTAAAATTTGCTCATCAATTTAAACTTCAATTTTCAGCTGCACGGACAACAGAGTTTTGTTTTTTTTTATGCGAAACAAAAGAAAAAAACGTATTTCGCAACCTACCTGTTGACTTTCAGTACGAGCTTCGCATTTGCTTTGTCTTACGTTCATACTGCTTACAGCTTTTGAAAGATTGATTATCATTCTATCTTATATCAAGCTATATTATCTTCTAAATTCTGAGAAATCATAAAGAAATATACTTCGAGTAATTGAAAATCTTCATTCACTAAATGTAAATTCATTCTTTACTCCACGAAATAATCTCTTCTTATTTTCTAATAATTTGTTTTAAGATGGAGAAGCTGGGCGCCGGGACATCGAAAAACCAGGGTTCTAAAGCAGAAAAAACTACCAGTCGATCACCACGTCAGCGTTCAAGACAAGGTTAGTGAAATTTTTCTTTTATCTCGTTTTGCGAATTCGTATCCATGCAGCTCGAGGCCTACGATTTCACGCATTTCGGGTTGGTATTTGAATGGGGAAAACTTTTTTTTAAATAATGTAAACTTACAAGCTGAATAGTCATCATTAGTATGATCATTACTATAAACAGAAGGAAAACTACAAGTTATTGGGTTTTTCTGGGCGGGCTGGGCAGTCGCTGCGAGACCTACGCTAGTTACGCTGCAGAGAAAGAGAGGAGATTGATCGGGCGCAGAGCTAGACAGACAGAGCTAGTAAGGTCGCATCGCTCATCTGTATATTCCTATATCTAAAAATTCATATTTCAACTCTTAACTGAACGAAAAAGCATTGTCTTCTCCTTTTATGAGCTCTAGGTATGTTTTCGCGTGTTGATAAGAGTGAAAACGCAGAGTGCTTGCATCCCCCAGTAATACACGTTCCACCTGTGTTTTATCGCTATCAACTGTTTTTTTTGCAGCTCGGATGTCTACAGGGCCAGGAGACACTGATCAAGCAGCTACAGCTTCATCGTCAATTCGTAAACGTCATTCGCCTAATTCAGGTATTTTATTGATTTTCGATAATGATTCATTAGCTATTTGTAGGTTCCAATATATCACGACGCGAGTTGGAGTCTTCCAATGCCCCCGCGGCTTCGTCCGCTGTTCAAAGTGCTCTTCACTCAAAACAGAGAAGAATTATTTCTGGATCTAATCATTCTAACAAAGTAATCATAAAGCTTATTGTTTTTATGTATTCCTTTCACTCCAGATTGAAGAAACCGACTCTAGTGTTGGCAGAGAACTGCGTTATTTAACTGATTTCTTCCCTGATCAAGTCGACAATGGAAGAATTACTCGCTCAAAAGCCAGAGGAGGCATTACACCACCCAGCACTTCTGATCAAGTACGTGTCTTCTTCAAAGTTTTCAGTGTTTCTAAACTTGTTGAAGATTACGCCTGGAACAGTTATGGCAACTCTTCTTGAAGAATCAAACAATACAGTTGAGGGAACATCAAATGAAAGGTGGATATTATAAAAGCGTCATAAACAATTTTCAAGTTATAGTGCTTCGAAGCATAAAATTAGGATACGGCGTGCTATGCGTCCTTCGGAGAGAGAGACTGCATCAGCCATTTCTGAGCCTGATAGCTCTTTTAATTTAATTTCTTTGCCTCTTCCCACCACCATGCCCCCTCTTCATCCACCAGAAGTCGCATTAAGGTGATTTGTTGCATGATCATCTCTATTCAAAAAAAAAGTTCCATCTTCAACTTTTCCTTTAGTAATTTGGATCCTCGAATTTTCCCAAGCACGTCTTGGGAAGTTGATATATCGATCGATGATCCAGCGAATTCTAGTCGTAATAATGCTATAAGTGGTTCATTAATGGCTCCTCAGGTAACTATGGCACCTCATTACCTTCATGCTCATCCAATGATTAATCAGGTGGGTTTTTTTATTGTTTCTAAAGCTTGGTTACTTTCTTGTTTATCCTATATTACTTTCTAAGTTTTATTTTTCGATTGTAAACTGAATTTATCATTTTATCAGTTCCTTTTGGTTTGTTTTTCCTTCTATTCAGTATTTCAGTCGACCTTTCTCGCTTAGTAGATTTAACTTTTGAATCCTTACATCTATCTCTCAATCTCATTTATCTTTCAAATCTCAGAAAAAATTTAACTTGTGTATATCTCATTGGAAAATCATCTCTTCAACGTTTGATATTTAAAAGTATAATGTGAGCAATTTGTTTGTTCCATTTTTTAATTTCATCTATCATTAAGATTCTCTCGATACTCGAGCTAATTCAAAAATTATCATTTTACCACACTTCTAGCCAGCATTTTATTATATTTTGTGCTTCTTGCAGATACCCGTTATCCAACCTACACAAAGTACAGTTCCTATTGGCTTAAATGGAATGTTGTTTGATCCCGTTTCAGCTTCTTCTACTCATGTTAGAGCTATCTCAAGGTCAATCCCTGATAAAAATAATAATAGTACCCTGTATCTATTCCAGGTCAGCAGCGTCACAATTCATTCATGGTTTAGTACCAAGGATGCAGCATCTCTTAGGAAGCCACCGGGCTTTTCCTCAAGGTACTGTTTTCAAACTTATAATGAAGTGTGGGAGGGGAATATAGCAAAAGTTGGAGTGACCATTGGCTTGTGGGTCATCTTTTGTGTTGAGCGAATATGTATTACGCTGCAGCCTTATAGTCTGCAAAGTAAGCAAATAACTGCAGGCACTTATCGTTCAGCTCTTCATCTTTTCTTCAGTAGTATTCTGAACTACACATTACAATGTCTTGATTGTTCATCCAAACAATAATCAGTAGTATCGTCCTTTTACCTTCCTTTAACAAGACTGCCTTTCTTTATCAAAACGTATTTGCTTATTCTCTAGCTTTTAAATCCTATGGAAAATAGTGGTTCTACATATCAAATAAGTGACATTTGGAACACAACCTTCTCTCTTCGTCTCTGCGTCTCTGCTTTGTCTGACTCTGACTGTGTCAGCTGATGTGGACCTTTTCGTAGTCGTTCTTCTTATATTTGCTACTATATCTCTGTAACAATGCAATAACTTCTCCTTCATTCTCTATATTAGTCTATAGAAACATCTCATCTTATTCTAATCAGCCTAGCTGTTTCCATAGTTAAAAACGTCAGAAATGGCGGAGGATGAAGACGCGATGGATGTCGATTTAGCGCGAGAAAAGCATTTTTCCGATTCGGCGCTGGACGTTAACAAGATTCGGAATATTTCGAACTGTCATGAATTCCGTATGACAATGGGTACGTGTGGTTGTGTCCGAGTTTTAGAATATCGTCTTCCTGTAACTCCGGTCAGATCACTGTCCTAGAATTGAACAGTACTGCACATGAAATGAGATATGATAAAAAATGAAACAAGTTGAGAAGATTATGAAACTAAACCTGACACTTTATAGATTCTCGTGTGACGAGTATTATGGAAGGATTGCGATCAGCCAATGAGCTGAGACAAGCTGAAGCAGCCAGCGAATTGGCTGAATGGCTTCTGATGGCAAATGAGGATAATTTGCCTAGTCATCTCCCCGTTAGGGAAATAACACATTCACTGATTCAATTGCTGCAAAAAGAACATAACTTTGAGCTGGTAAACTCGCAGATCAGTGTGTCTTATTCATCGGAAAATTTAAGATGTTAACGGCTGCTCGGTGTCTGAGAAATCTTCTTGAAGCTGTTCCAAGAGCTCAGCCGATAGTTGTTGATGCTGTCCCATTTTTGCTTGAAAAAGTATTGGCTTGTCATCAATTTTTTATTATTTAAATTTGTCATTTAGTTAAAACGGATAGAATGTGTAGATGTGGCTGAACAAGCACTCACCGCATTAGAAGAGCTTTCAAAACGCAACTCTAAGACAATACTGGCAGCTGTATACAATGCGATATTATTGAGTTTAATGTTTATGCTTTAAGGGTGGAATAGCAGCTTGCATTTCACATGTTGATTTCTTCTCATTAGCCTCACAAAGGCTTGCTTTCTCTATCGCATCGAATTGTGCAATGTATTTAACGTCTACAGATTTCCATTTAGTCAGAGATTCTTTATCAGATTTAACTGAAAGACTTTTAATAGGTTGTTGGCATTTGTAAAAAGTTTTTTATTTCAATTTGTTTAGAAGACAAGCGATGCCTTGAAAGTGTTTGTCAACTGTTTGCTAGACTAGTTGAGAACTTGCGAAATCATCCTGACAAGTTGAGGGAAATAGCAGGCACCAATTATAGGTAATGCATCATTCCATATATTATTTTTACATGTTGATTTAAAGATTGCTTGCTTTACTCCAACAACATCTAGTAGCTCAGCCTTCTCAATTGAGCTCTACTACTTTTTCTTCCATTATCAGAATGTTAAGAACGTTTGCTTGCAAATGTCCCGATTTAGCGGCAGCACTAATTCGTATGGATTACCAAGTGAGAAATCAGGCGATAGAAATTCAAAACATTGTTTGTTTTAGGCTACAATACGTTCCTTGTTTACCGGGAATCATGAATCCCAAACAATTGATATCATAGAGAGACCTCCGAATCAATTCCAAGATCTCGTGTTCTTAGTCGGGTATGGCACAGTGAAAATTTCTATCAGTTTTTGTGTTTTTTTAGGGAACTCTTTCCAAGATTGCCCACAACTGGAATGTTCGATATCGATGCTATTTTCTTCAAACAGTCGATAGCAGATGTTTTGTGGTATTATCAAGATGAAGATTCCCAATGGCAACCATATAGACCTCATGAAAACAAATTGCTCGAAATGGCCAAGGTTGCTAATATTGTTATCTTATCACATCTATTAACGAAATTTACAGTCCAGTGGAGCTGGTCAACAAGAGTTAGCCTTCGGAAATTCCCTTTTCCGCGTTGATCTCGTGAAAATGACTCAAAAGAATTTGAGCTCGGGAGGAGAAGAGAGACCTGTTCAACGAAGATCAGTTTCTCCTGCAAAAGGTGTGCGCATGAACTCACGGAAAGGTTCTAAAGCAAAATCTTGTGTAGGTTCCAAGAATTCTGAGATGGACGGAAGATTGCTCCTTTTGCGTTCAGAACCTGATCTTTTCGAGCGAGTTGTTGCCTCTCTATTCCCTGTTCTTGTAGCGATTGATGGAAGTTCGGTACGATATTATATATAATAGAATTAATCTTGTTTTCCTTCTAGTCCGGCCCCGCTCTTAGATTCGAATGTCTTCGGGTCATGCTACGGATGATATGTCCGATGTCAGCTAATGTTCTCCGGGTTGTCCTATCAGATTTACCGCTGTCAGGTCACATTGCTTCGGCATTGGCCAGTCCGCGAAGCAAAGATCTGTCAATAGTAGTAGCTGCTTTGCAGATGGTTCATATCTTATTAGAGGTATATCGCAGAGGGGGAATGCAAGTTATTAATATTATGTGATTCAGAAAATGGATGATATTTATGCTCCTTTATTCCGAAAGGAAGGTGTTGCTCATGAAGTTCAAAAATTGGCTGCTTTGCAACTTGATCATAAAATTTTGGAGCAGGCGGATGCGGTGTCTACGGCGATTTCACAAGTGAGTCGAATATCCCTCAGATCGAGACTATTGTTACTTCTAGGCGGACACCATTCGGGTGACTAGATCTAACAAATCAAAAACAAGCGTTGCAACCAGCACTGAAGAATCTAAGACAACTCGGGTGAGGAACAAGTCAACTGCTTCATCTACGAACGAAGAGCAAAGCAGTAAAGATAGCAAAGAGCCTGCTAGCAATAGTCGTCATAGAAAACGAACTAGTCCCGACGGGTACTTTTCCTCCTTTTTTCTTTGAATTTTTTTGTCTTCTAGAAGCCCTGCTGTGAAAAAAGAGAAGGAGGCTCGTCGAAAGTCATCTGGTATTTTTAATGCATTGAGAATTCCGGGAATCGGTGGGCTTCGACAGTCATCTGCGTCGAATAGTCCATCATCATCCAACGCTTCTCCCAATCCTGCTAACTATCAAGCTACACCTTCAGGTATCATACAAGAAAGATAAATGTTTCGAAGATTTTCCTTTTCAGCTACATCGCAGTCATCGAGTGCTGCAGCTCAAGTTGCAACCCCTGTCACGAGCAGCACCACCACAAATAGTCGAAAAAATGCGTCACATTCCGGTAATATGCCAGTTACCTCAACAGCCCCAGCAACTTCGGCTGCGTCTAATCCCATGGGATTTGTAATTAAAGAGAGGCTGAGGGCGTGGATAAAGAAAGAGGGTATCCACGAATAAAAAATTTCGTAATTATTTTCCACATTCAGCTGAACGTCTTTTGAAAACATATTTGTCAGAAATTGGAACCAGTGGTCAGGTAATTGATTGTTTATCCTGGGTCGCTGAGCAATTGGAGAAACGTAATGAAGATGTAGGAACATCTCCCATTAATCAATTGTATTCACTCCTCGAAAAGGTAATTCATTTCATAATGAATAGTTGCTGAATTACTGTTCAGGATCCTGTGAGTGCCTTTGAAATGAATCATTCTGGGGTAATCTCTGCTCTACACAATTATTTGGTTTCGGAAGATAGTGACATACTCCCACCAAGGAAGTTGAGACTGAAACGTTTTGCTGCTGTTTTCATGCATTTAACCGTACGTCAATCTCTCCCTTCATATTGCACTATAAACTAGTCTAGGCTGACAATTTACGACCAGCTGGAGAAGGAGGCACTTTTGCGGTTTTCGAATCGTTAATTTCTAAAACATTAGCTTCTGTGGGTCAAATGGAACAGTTCCAAGTAAAGGTAGAATTTTTCGCAAAAACAAGATGTTGATATCTGGTTTGAAGGTTAATGATATGGGTGGAATAGCAACAGGTACAAGTGGATGCTTGAGAGGAGCTCAAGCATTACGATTTTTCCAAAGTCATCAGATAAAAGTATTTCATTTTCTCAAATTTTTTTTCGAATGCTTGATTTCAGTGTTGCTTGCGACGCCATCCTAGTTGTAGAGAGCTAAGGGATTACCATCGACATGGTGGAAGTACCATAAAGGTCAATCGGTCACTCACTAATTATACAATACGATCATTATAGGTTGATCCATTCACTTCTATTTCCGCTATTGAAAGATACTTGATCGATAAGGGTATTGGAAGGGTACGAGCATGTGAAGAATCTAGTGGGGATGATATCAGTGATGATGAAGTATTTATTTCAGTTTCTCTAGTTTTATTGATTTTTCTATTGTCAGGACCCCGTACTTGCTGCCCACTCCGCAAACGATGACAGGAAAATTGAAATCATGTTGGGGGACTTTCCGTTGCCAAGTCATATGAGCATTCTTCAAGCTTTACGACAGTATGCCATTAATAATGGAGAAGAGAGGTTTTCGATAATAACAGTTTTGCGTATTTTACTTCGTTTTCAGTAGTTCAATCGGAAACAGTTTATGGATTTCCACACATGTGCTCTTATATAGATTGGCAGAGAATAATGGGACAGTAGTTACAAATACAACATCTACTTCCAACAATTCTGATAAGAAAGATAAAAAGCATAAAATTAGTGACAAATTATGGAATGGTATTTTGCATTTATTATTTGTTTTTATCAGCATTAGTGTTCACAGATGGTGATGTTGAGTCTGGTGAACCTCCTCTGTGGAATTATATGGAGAAAAATCTTCCACGTGCAATTGATGATCCTTGTGTAACTTCTCTGCTCTTATTAAGGTCTTTGTACGGGTTAAATAGGTTAGTGCATTATTAATTACTTTCCAAACTTTTTCATGTTCAGGCATTGGAGTAATCTTTTCGAAGAGGAAATTGTTTTGCCTACGTCATTTTCACAGTTGTTAAGCTCATCAGCTTTTCATTCTGCGAAATTATCTGCTAAGCTTCAAAGACAATTGTCAGATTTCATATCTGTTGCCACCCAACAGCTTCCGTGCTGGACTACTGATCTCGTTAAAGTTGTGTATGTTTAATATTCTTGATATCTAGAAAGGTAATCTTCTTGCAGACCCTTCCTGTTTCCTTTCTCTCTCAGAAGATCTCTCTTGTATTGCACGGCGTTTGGAAGAGAACGTGCACTAATGCATCTTGTATCGCAAACTGAAGGTGCCCAAGGTTTGGTATATTCTTCAGATCCAATTGCTAATTCATTTTCAGGTGAAGGCGAAGCTGGTAGATCTACTCCAAGGCTTGAGCGTAGAAAAATAACAGTGAAAAGAGATGATATTCTAAAATCAGCGGAGACCGCACTTGCTAATAATGCCAGCGCAAGGTAACATATCCAATATAAGCTTAGTACAATGCATTATTGTAGAGCAATGCTGGAAGTTAGTTTTGAGAATGAAGCTGGTTCTGGTTTCGGACCGACATTAGAGTTTTATTCCATCGTTTCAAAAGAAATACAAAACTCTGTGCACAAGTTATGGCATGGAGCAACTCAAATTGAAGAGATGGAAGGTGGAGAAAAAGTTGAATACTCTGTGTCTGGTCATGGTCTTTATCCCTCAGCTTGCTCTCACTCTCACCGAAGAGAGAGTGGTAGAATTAAGAAGTTCGAAGTATGAAATGGATGTTTTGAAAAGTAATTAATCGCTTTCTGTTCAGACTCTCGGACGGCTTATGGGCCAAGCTCTAGTTGATTGTCGTATGTTAGACCTGCCTTTGTCTCCTGTCTTTTTGAACTGGCTAGTTGAAGACCCCATTCAAATGGGTTTGCAGGAGGTAATCCGTTACAGTTCGAAAAGTTTCTTATTGTACTTATCACTTGCAGATGGAAATACTAGATCCAAATATGTACAACTCTTTACGCCAGCTGACGCTCTGTAAAAATGAAGATTTTGAACATTTAGAACAGGTACTTGGATGAATATATAGTTCCTAATCATAATATCTTCTAGTATTTTACTATGCCTGGTAATGAATCTTTTGAATTAATGAAGAATGGAAGGAATGCTGCTGTTTCTAATGATAATGTACATAAATTTGTAAAGGTGAAATTTTTTCTTGTATGAATTATTCATATAGGATTTATAGCTTGTCAGTTGGTGGCGATTAGCAGAAGGTGTTTGGAGAGAAATGGAAGCCGTTAAACGAGGGTTTTCACAAGTTAGTTATTATTTCAAGTTTTATTTTTCAAATTGTCCTTCGTAGGTTATTGATCCATCACATTTGAATCTTTTCATGCCTGAAGAGTTAGATCAGCTTTTCTGTGGTTGCTCAGATAGTTCAGAGAAAGTTTGGAACGAGCTGATAATCGCTCAGTCTATCAAGCCAGATCACGGGTGATTTGAAGTTTTCTTTATGTTTTAATTCTAGATTTTTGCAGTTATACTCATGATTCGGAGCAAATTCGATGGCTTGTAACTATGCTGGCTTCGTTTGATCACTCTGATCAGCGTCGTTTTGTCCAGTTTGTTACAGGAAGTCCACGGTAAAATGTTTATGTACTTACTCTAATAAATTGATGAATTCAGGCTTCCTATCGGAGGGTTCCGCGCTTTGAATCCCCCGCTGACGGTTGTTCGTAAAACTGCAACTTACGGATCGGGAGATGATGAATTACCGTCAGCAATGACATGCTATAACTACCTTAAGGTAATCAGTTTAATATATATTGTACAATTAGCTTCATGTTTAAGATACCTGCCTACTCCAGTTATGAAATCTTCCGTGAACGATTCTCGGTTGCATTGAAGTTTATATACTCGTTCCACCTCACTTAGGCTTTCCATTCGTAACATTGTCATTAGTATTTTTTCTCATCTATGCGGGTTTACTGAAGCTGATGGACTATGACTAGTCGCTATGTGTTTAGAGGTGCCTGGGTTTAATTAGTTCCAAGGACTGTGTTAAGAAATCTTTCAGGATCGGCTCTCATTCCAAAAGGCCTTCTAGCTGCCATTGTTCGCAGTACTTATTATGTGGTAATATGAACTGAATTCATTTGTGATTTATTATTATTAAAAAACATAATCGTATTCCTTGGGTCCGAATGTTAATTCATTTATTGCCTCTCCTCATCTGCCTTTCTTGGCTTTATCAAAGCCAATCACTTTGCCGTCATTTCGTAATAATGTGAATATAGAAGTTTCCTACTAGAATTTTGGCATTGTACTTAGTTTTTCTTTTCAATGAAATAAGATGTTTTACTTGTGATTGTGTTAATAGTCGTAAAGGGACTGATCATCCAAACTGATACAGGATTGGGGCTCAGCAATTATGGCATTGACGAAAAAAGAGTAGGTTAGATGGAAGACTGGGACAAGGTCACCTGAAAGTACAGACGAGGCCGAATAAGGCAGGTCGATCAATGTGTTCGTCCCGTAGCTGCTGACTACGAAGCAGTCATTCCTCGGGACAAATTGTTTCTGAACCAAATAGTTGGTTTCTGAGATGATTGCCGACATAAAGTTGTTTGAATTGTTTGATGTTGCTGTTTGTATGTTTTTGTTCATAGGCGTAGGCGACTGTAATATCAGGAAAAATGTAAAATGCTTTCACATTTATCTGAAATCTTGTATTTTACATGTCTTTTGTCTTTCGAAGATTTCACTTCCAACTAGTTCGTACCAACTTCATCACAATAGCTATTGTATCAGGACATAGTCAAACCAGGCATGAACTCATTCTATATACTTGTTCTTTAACAGTTTTCCTTATTTGTATCGAAAGTTAAATTTTTTTATTGTTGAACTGTATTAGAAATTCTTACAGACCATGCTAACTCGCGCCGTCTTGGGTTTGGACGCAATTATATCTGCGTCCATCGGTTGTTTTTTATTTTTTCAACCTCATATAGTCGCAGATTATGTATTCGTGAGTTTTCTTTTTGTAATTTCAACCTTTCTATTGGCATTGACTTCCTTTATTCGTTTGGAATTACTTCCTCCCAATACTTAACAATGACATGAAAGAGAATCCTTTCTCTTCCGTTGTATAAGTCAGAACTAAATTTCAGCAAATTTGATTAAATTTCATGTTCAAATCTTTCCGTTTAGAGAAAGGAAACTGACGGTGTACATTGGCATTTGGTGAGATGTGTAGGAGGACAAATCCTGGCCGGAGCTTTTCTTTCATGGAAAATGAAAAGTTCTGGGAAAGTAACCCATACTGTATGCCATCTGCTCCGCATCGTCGTGAGTAAACTGAAGGATAAATTCTTGTGATAACTCTACTGTTTTAGCCAGCTATTATTGTTCTCTTCCTTGTCTTTCAAAGTAGATCTATGACTCCCGAGTTGTTAGACGTTCAGGTAGCTTCAAAGCACAGTTTGCGTATCGTTCTATAATCTAATTTTCAGCATTTGGAGTTTGCAAAATATTTTTGTTTCGCTGGATTAGCATTTCATATCCTCCTTCTGCTTGTTAGTGGTTGGCCCATCGGTTAGTTATGAGGAAAATGAACGTAAGACGACTAGTTTTAGGAAAAGCCATTCTTCCTGGAAACAAAATTGGAGATTGCCTTTATCAACTGGATGCAATTGCCTCTATTTGCATAGGCATTGCTTGGCTGAGTTTCCCTAATTGGTTACTTCATCGTCAAGTGAGAACTTACAAATTGAAAATTTATTTTTCTCATTAAATATGTTCCCTCTTTAATAGCTCTGAAGTCAAAATTAATAACTTTTTTTTAGGTAATCGTACCACTGGATGATTCTCACTCTCTTTGTGCTAGATTAATGGGAGCTCTTTTTGTTTCCTCATACTCCGTGTCAACTCATGCACTTCATTGGGAAAACCAGAGTGATCGTTTGGTTGCAGTTGATTCCAGAGTTGTCGTAAGTTCGATTCATTTGTATTCAACTAGCATCTTCAAATAGCTCTTGATAAATTACTATTTTACATGAAATACGGACTATCTACTCTTTGCAGTGTTGCTTGACCATTTTATCCGCTCAAATTTGGTCTCAAATAGCATACACTCGTGATTGGTCTGGTGGACATTGGGTTGGAATTTGCCTTTTCTTCACTTGGACTTTTCTGTCGCTCGTCTACAGATGGAGTTTAAGCTTCCGCAAGGCAAAAAAGAATTAAATCGACAGAAGATTCCACTTTTCAAGTTATATGTACGAATATTACAGACTTTTGTTTCTCTGAATTCGATAATGATGTTCAGAATAAAAAGCTTTTTATTTAAGCAAAACTCTATTCTACTTGTACACGGAGGTTAGTGTTGCTATCCCTTAATCGCAAACAGGAGCTGAATATAGAAATTAACTTGAACTTTCGGTTTTCTATGGTCGAGTTTGACACATAGTTTGCCCAAAACGTTAGTATGTAACACTCCATCAAGACTGAAGTCAAACTCACCTCTTTTGTAGTAACTGATAGTTTGTTTTTCAGAACGTATGTGAACTGAAGAATATAGAATGTGATAGTGTAAACAACCGTTCAGTATCTGAAAAAGAATAAAAATGACTGTAAATCGCACTTCATCTAACGATATTTGCTAATTGAGTTTCCACGCGAATCACTCATTATGCTAATTCTCTAAGACATCTGTGCGTTACCTCGAATATGCAAATTAGTTAGAATGAAGAGAACAAATTTCAATTTAGTAGAAACACAAGTTTCATGATCAAACACGGAATGCGATGGGGAGGAAGACACGAATTAAGATGGTCATCTAATATTATCACACAACCAGATAATGTTTCTTACACCTGGTTGTTGTGTTAATTGTTTTCTTTTTCTGCAAATTAGGTGTATTTTCTTTTACTCGAGACAAACCATGCAAAAAAAAATTTCAAAATGAATGTTTGTTTATTAATGTTTATTCAAATTTCACTGTAAAAATAATTCTTTTATCTGGGTTTAGCAGCGCCGTCACCTCTTCTAGAATAATCATCATGGGAATTCTCAAAAATAGCATAAACATTGTTTTTTCATTTCATATTAATTCTTCTCTTCACTTCATCATATCAGACCCCACAGCAGTATATTACTTCCTCTCATTAATGAAAGAATCACCTTATCAACATGTATCTATAAATGTATATGTGCACATTTAATCTATATACATGTAGACTAGTAAAAATTATAAACTAAATGACATGACGTTTAATTTCCACAAACAATCAATCATAGATGAATTGGCAATAAGTTAGATCTTAGAAGCTCTCCATAAACAACAATGTTTTTTTTAATTTCCTTACCGTCTTTCTCGGTTTGTAGTTTCCGCCTTGCTTTCCTTATAAAGGTCAAAATAATTTTCAAAACATTCAATATTTAGAATCTGGCTTAGTTTGTTCTAGCACGTTAAGTCAGTCTTTTAGTTTATTTCCACATTATTTCTCATTAAAGTTTTCTGATTCTGTCTGATCACGCCCGAACAAACAAAATAAAACTCAATTGGAAAAGAAAAGCCGAAGAAAATCCCGAGCCCTGAATGAATTACGAGCTAAAACCTATGTATACCTAGTTCTTTGTTTTGAAATCCTTCGCGTGTTTTATAAAAACTTCGTCTAAAAGAAGTTCGTGTAAAGTTCAAAGAGAATGCAAGCCGAACGTTGTGAGAGTATTAGTGACGTAGAAGGGTCGACAGCAATAATGGGGTATCCTTCAAAAAATTAGTTCAATCACTGGAGATTTGCTAACTATGTTAATCAGACGGTTTTAATAATGTTCGAGCTTGAGACAGCCCCCTCACTTGGCTCACAAACTCCGCCTATTCTGCTTGACATCCGAAAGTCAGAAAGACGAAAGCTCTCAGTTTACTGGAAAGTCTTACACTGCTTTCCAATAAAAGAAAGGCGTCTTTCATAATTTCCGTGAATTCCGTTTTGCTCATAAGTAATATTAGTGGGGAACAATAACTTGCCTTGTTCACACACATCTCACCTAACAAGCATTGAAGAGCTTGTTTTGAGCTTCACCTATGTGTTTCGTACTTTCATGACTACTCCCCCGTGTTTTCAGTTCTATCGAAATATCATTCACTTTTCGCTATTTCACCACACCTTCGACAATATACAGAAGTTTAGACGATGGTTTCCTCCAAGTTATCTCTTGTTGTCGCTGTCCTTCTAGCCTTCCTGGCTGTCTCCTATGCACTATCAACGGAAAACCGAAACTTCCTCAAGGTACAACCGAATGCATTTTCTTTTCAGCTCCGTCTTCGGAGCATTATTTATCGCTGCTTCTTCTGAGTTAATTGAGTTTATCATCTTTCTTTCAGTTGGGATCCGCTGGCTACGGCCTTAATGACGATCGGGTATATCAGTATCCCACGAGTGGAATATACAGATTTCTTCAATCCCGGCAGGTTACTAATTTAGTTTTACTCCGTATGATTTTCTGAAAATGAACTCACAAACAAACACTACATGAACTGTTTTGCAGGGCCTTCAAAAGCGAAATAATGCCGAAGTCGTCAACCACATACTGAAGAACTTCGGGACCTTGGATCGACTCGGAGATGTGGGCAAGTAAGATATCGGTACCAATTTGATCATATCTCGATTTCCAATCTCTAATAGATCAAATAGAACATCTGTACATTGATCATGAATAAATGTTAAGCAAATGCTCTTTTCGGAATGATTTTTTATTTTACAAGTTCATAAACAGAACACTAAACGCCGAATGTCGATGAACAGCTTAGCCGTTAATAAACATCTCCACTCTAATGTGGCTAATACAAGAAACATAAGAGAAGAGACAAGAGAGTGAGATGAAATCAGAGACCTTCCTTCATTATAAGTCGTTAAAGATGAAAACATGAGAAGCTTAACCTCAATAGAAGACTAATATTTATGGTCCCACTGAAAGATGTTTAATTCTTTATCTTCATTCAGCAAGTAACTCACCCGCTCCCCGGAGTTGATTCCTAAGTTCCACAATTTTTTCACGATCTTGTGGAGGTAAGAGAGCTACTTCTTCCTCTGACAATTGCATAACCTAAACATCATACATTTACGACAGGACTAAACGCTAACTCCCATACTTGCATTAACAATTTCGCATTTTGTTCTTCTTCCGCCGACATTCCACTCTAAAAAATAAGTAATTATAAGCGTCGAATAGCCCACGAACCATATTCTGAACGGGTGGAGCAGGATGACGACTATAATTTTGAGGAATGGAGTGGGAAACAGCGGAAGGATATTGAGAAGAACTCATGGCTCCTATAAAAAGAGCATGCTCAAGTATAATTATTTGTTTCAACCTTGTTGTGGCAACGAAAATCCTTGATGGAAAGGTTGTACTTGAGCAGGAGTTTCTCTATGAAGCATTGCAATGGCAACTTGGGGATCTACGATTCGCATCACAACTTGGGCCTAAAAATTGGATAGCGACAATCAGTCAGTATGTCATATACCTGTAGAAGAGCATAAGCTAACTGCGGGTTATCGATTAACATTTTTTTCGCCTCATTGGGGCTCGAACGCATAATCTGAACGAACATTATCAAAACATAATTAAGTAATGTTTACATCTTTCATTTGCTTCATAAGCTCAAACATTTTCTCAGGTGGAAGCGATGCTACAGTTCGCGATATAGCCTAAATGAGGAGTATAATTTAACAATATGAAACAATCTAACTTCGGGAGCTTTCCCTTCTTCCGGCTCAGGGCCATAAGGACTTTCTTCAACTTGTTGAGCTCCTAATGCTGCCTATTCAATAGCGTTTACATTAAAATGATGCTTTGAAAAACCTGTAGCTGAGCTATTTCATCAGCACTACGATCTCCTCCAGCTGCACTATCAACTCTTAAAGTTCTCCCACTCAAATCATATCTGATAAATAAAAAATGTTAAGATTGGAACTTCAAAGCATCACACGCACCCGTTGAGATTTCTAATCGCTAACTCTGCAGTCTGGACGTCAGGGAATTCAATGAAACCATAGCCTTTCGGCTTTCCAGTTTCTCTATCAAAAACCATTTTGATAGAAAGTACAGGGCCCACCTAAGCAAAATACTAAAGCATAGAAGATAATCTCCATGTAGAAGGTATACCTTCGAAAAAATCTGCTTGATAGTTTCTTCCTGTATATCATATGAAATATTTCCAACTGAAAAACAAAAAACATCCAATATCAAATAATATTAGTACCAAAAACAGATCTAGCAGATCTATCCGCTTGTGTTACCACACCCGGCTTCTGTTGGAAATTCATAGTCCTGAAAAAAAGTTCCAGGAAGTATTTCGAGAGTTCAATATGATACAACAACTAAACTACTTTTCACATCTATGAACCTTTACGCAATTTCCGAAAATATGAAAATAAAAGTTGAATTGAACAAGAGCGCTAGCTTCTTGTAGAGGGAAACCATATTTTTCGAGTTCGAGGGTTGACGCGTACGTACATATTTTTGTTTTGACGCCTATAAACTATGACACTTGCCAGTGAAAAAATTGTTCAAAGCTTAAAAACTGAGCTAATTAGTTGAATTGAATAGGAAAAAAACCACTATACTATTCAGAACACTTCCGTATGAACATGAATTTCTATCATATAATAAAATTTTATGTTTTAGACAACGGAAACACTATAGGAAACCCAAATGAAATAGCTCAGGAATAAATACACGTGGCGTGAACCTGACGTGCATTATCATTTTTTCACCTTTGCGGAATAAACTCGGTAGTGTTTTCATTATGACTAATTTGACGATGCTCGCGCGGTTGTGTAAAGCTTCTTCGTATGCAAAAGTTGCAAATTTATTTCAAGTTCTTTCAGAACATTTTTTCGCTAATATAAGAGTTCTGTTTTCAAATGGCATTTCCAATTCAAATACGAAAGTTAATGATAAGTAGGTATCTTTGTTATTTGTGGTTTAATACTTGAGCAATATTTACCCATTGAATATACCACTGTTCATATATTTGTTAACACACCTTTGCACTTCTTTTTTGACGTTCATTCCTCATTAAAAAGTTCCAACTCTTTCATAACATGTCAAAATGCTTTCAGAATATTACAAATGAGTCAGAAACTGTGTTTAGATAATTGAGATAAGAATGGGTTCAAAGTACAAGGAGTTACAAGAGGATGAAAAGATAGCAATTCAATCTATTTTCGAGGAGGCTGTCTTTGAAAAAAATGCTTGGAATGTAGGTTACCAAGATTTTCATGAATATTGAGTCAACTAAGTAAATTCTAGGTCTGGAAGCCTATTGCAGTAAAAATTCATTTATTACCAACCCAATCTGACAGCCGGTCAAAAAGTAATGATCAAGTTTCATTAACATTAACTGTCTCCTGTGGAGAACGTTATCCTGATCAGTGAGGTTTCAACAACAAAATTTCATATTCATTATTAATTTGTAGATTACCAACTATATGCTTAGAAGATACTCGGGGGATTATTGATAGCGACGTGATTGAGTTGAAAAAAAAATTGACGGAGAAAATGCAAGAGCTAATAGGACAGGTGGGGAATTCTCAGAGTAGCTTTGCATCAGTTTTTTTTTCAGTGTATGATTTTAGAACTTTGTGATTTGGTCCGTGTATTTTTGTATGAAAAAAATGTTCCTGTTGCTTATTGTCATGAGAACATGGTCAAACAGAAAGCTCTAGAGGCTTCTAATGAAAATGTAAGATCTGAGTTGAAATCATTCTACATCTTTTTGTTTTGTAGCGCTGTAGAGCTAACAGTGAAAAACGAGAGTTTGAAACTATCGCAGAGGAACGTGAGTTGAAAATGTCTGAACTAGATTGGAGTAAAGATGTAGGAGTGGACTGCTCGGTTAATTCGTTTGCTGGTTAGACAGTTTTATATTCATTTTTAAGAATTTGGAAGTTCGGTTGATTGGGCTCCATAGTGTATATGTTAAAACTAACAAGGAAGTACGGCCCTCATTACACAACAATTGCGAAGAATGGCGAGGTGTTTTCCAAGGCACTGATATACTGGTCTCCGAATGGACTTTTCATCATACTAGGAAAAAAACTCCTCACTCTGTATGTAAGCAACTGGATGTAGATGAATGTAACAAGTAACGTAATCTCCCATTTTGTTCCTTGATACCATATTAAGACTGATTACTGAAATCGAAGATCATCTACGAAGCTATCGTATAGTTTTGGGAAATGAACAATCAATAGTTCCTATTGTTTTTGCTGAATTGGAGAAGAGAGCAGTCGAGAAGAATAGCATTCATTTCAAAGTTTATATTGGCCAGAAAATTGGTCTCAACGATGTGGTTTTATCAAATTATCAGTTCAAGAAAAACCCGGTACTTTTTTGTTTTGTATTCTGGTTTGTATTTCTTTAAGTCTCTCACTATAAAAGAACTGTCTGCTCACGCTGTCTTGGCTCTACGTTTTCTGCATAACAGGCAGATATCACATGGATCACTTTCTTCAAGCTCAGTGTGGTATTCAAACGATTTTTTCGTTTTCTCAGATGCCGTGCTTCTGTACGTTTTGTTCACGAATAACAAGGAAGAACTAAGGTTTAGGTCATTAATGTGCTGGGCTACTAACAGTTTCTCACAACTATGTTCCGAATGTACTTCATGGAATTCTTTTGTCAATGGCGACTCTGCTCTTCGTAAAAAAGATTTGTGTTCTCTTGCAAGTCTCATTGATAGCTTGCGGACAAAATATGTGAGTATGACTTATCTTTATTTGTTATCACATTGAAGTTCAGTCCTCTCAACTCTCATTATGTCCTTACAAAGAATATTTGGATGATTTCATTAACTCGTGCCAAACGGCTAAATCTATGGATGAATTATTAGAGCACCAGTTTCTGATGCTGAGTATGTTATTACAGTGTTATTATATGTATATGTGTCTTTTAAAGATATGGTTACAAATACTGGTTCTTTTCCTCAAATCAACTTGACAGCGTCAGATGTGAAGAAAAGTAGAATGGTGAAAGATTTTATAAGTCTACGAATGTTGGGTAAAGGAGGCTTCGGGCAGGTTATGCTGGCAAAGTATGGTTTTCTTATAGAGTTATATTTATCACTGATTTAGAAACAAACTTGATAGTAGCAACTATGCAATTAAAATCATACCTCTTTATCCGAAGAACAAAAAGCTTAACAAAAAAATTGCAAAAGAAGCAGAGCTTTTCTCACAGCTTAACCATCCCAACGTTGTGAGATATTACAAGTAAGGTCAATTAGATAAATCATCATGTTATGTTTCACAGTTCATGGATCGAAGAAGTAAATACTGTTTCACCAAGCTCTTCAGCGTCGTCAGCTCAGACGAATTTCATAGACTCGGAGGGTGAGCTTTGTTCTGTGTCAACTCAATTTGTTATTATTCCAGATTCAATCCTACCAAGCAAACTTCAAAACATCGAAAATCGCTGTTTATCTCTGCATGCAGACACTGTTGAGTGGTCTACTTCTTTCAGACATAGTTTGTTCTGATATTTTGAACAATGTTATAAAATAAGTTCAGCTAATGAGGATCATGTTGACTCGAGTAGCGAGGATGACGAAAGTGTTGATGATCATATGAACAATCGGAGAAATGCGTTGTCCGAGAGTGCGGAAGATTCGTTTGTGAGTTGGTGTCAACTGTGATTAATTATATCCTTGTTTAGATTTTATTTGAAAACTCACAAAAAAGTAAAAGTTATTCCTGTGGCAAGCCAGAAGAAAGTTCTCAATCGGAGTCAGATTCCGTGGAGGTTTTTTCGCCATTTATCTTTATCTATGTTAATAACTTTAAAGGTACATGCCATTCAACTGCTATATATTCAAATGGAATATTGCGAGAAATCAACACTTCGCGGAGTAATTGATAGAAAAGAGCTTCATACATTTCCTCGAAAAGTTTGGAAATTGTTCAGCGATATGCTGAAAGGAATACAGTATATTCATGACAAGCAAATGATTCATCGAGATATCACACCAGTTTGGTAGTTATGTGATATTTTCATCAACAAATGTTTTTTAGTCTAATGTTCTTATCGACGCTGCTGGACAAGGAAAAATTGGAGATTTTGGACTTGCTACTCACTTACTACAGAAAGATAGCGATGGCCGTGAGATTTCTGCTGAGAACTATCCTCATCTAGCTACTCAAACAAGAGATATTGGAACAGAACTTTATATGGCTCCGGAACTTTTTGTCGTAGGCTCTTCCAAACAGTACGACTCCAAAATTGATGTGTACAGGTATCTCTTTTCTTTATTCTCTTTGTTTCACAGTTGTTACTCAGTTGTGGAGTTGTATTGTTCGAAATGTTCTACCGTCCTTTACCGCCTGGGCAGGACCGATTAGTTACAATAGGGAATTTGAAAAAAAGTGGTAAAGTTCCAGCAGATTTTAGCGTTGGGTATCCAGCTCCTCAGGTCTTCCCATCAAAAGTTCTATATGTTTTGACACGAGTTTTATAGGCCAACCTGGCTCGTAAATTCATAGAATCTATGCTACAGTTGGAAGCGGAAGCTCGACCAACTATTCAAGAACTCATATCGAATGATGAAAGGCCTATCGTCGAAATTAACGATGACAATTTCCAAGTACTTTCCTGCGCTTTTTCTGAAAAATCTTTCGTTGTTATTTCCAGCACACCTTTAAAAATATAATGAAAAAAAGAAATGGAAGGATGCATAATTGGTTGATGGATACCTTATTTGATTACCATGATTTACCAGCCAAAAACTATTACTATGATAATGAGTTGTGCAACGTACTGTTGTTTAAATTTTGAGTAACCAGTCGTATATCATTGTAGGAGAAGGCTTCGAAAAATTTGGATGTGAATATGCATTTGGTAAAAAACGAATTGGCTGAAATACTATCTCTGAGATGTTTCCAACCATTCAACAACCATCTACTTAGCCCTGACAGTTCTATTTCTGACAAATCGGAGCTCAGACCGAAACTTGTAAAACTTATTGACCAGACGGGGTTCACCGTCAATCTTCCGGTTAGTGTCATATTTTTGCCCAGAATTCGTCATAACTTCTAGGTTGACTTGAAATATAACTTTGTAAGATACTGCGCCAGGAATTCGATCAAGAGGTTTAAACGGTTTACTTTCGATCGAGTTTTCACAAAACAAGAAATTATAGGTTTTTCCTTTTATATTCTTAGCTAATCGTTTATTCATAGATTGTCATCCAAGTGAACGTTGGGATTGTAGTGTCGACTGCATTGGCCACGAGTGCGCTTCCTCAACTCTTTCCGTAGAGATTATGTGTTGTATAAATGACATCTGTAACGAATTTCTGAAGGATATTAATAATTCTTCAATGAGGTAGTTGGAGAGTTGTTTTCTAACCACCTGTTGTTTTAAGGGTTGGCGATTGTCGTCTGATCAAGGCAGCTCTGAATCATCTTACAGTGAAAGAAGATAAAAAAGCGGACATTTTGTTGGCGCTTCATAAACTGTATACTTCCCAGAGTATGGAATAATTTTATAAGAATGAAGTCTATAATCCCTTAGAACCTATTACTAATCAGACAAGGATTGATGTGGTGAGCGCTATTCTTGGACCCAAAGTTGCTACTTCGTTCATGTCCCATTTGCCCATGGAGAATTCGTTTCTAGCTTTCAAGGTAATTGATATAAAATTTCTGATGGTTCATTCAAGCTTTTTAGGAAGGCTGCAAAAGTCTGCTCAACTCAAAAAATGCTGACGTCCGAACCAGTGCTATGGAAGCTGTCAATGATTTAGAAAATCTTTTTGAAAGTTTGCATTCAAGTTTGTCCTTCTTTTCCCCTCTTTCACACCAAATCACTTCCAGTTCCCCTTTTCGACTCCGAAAAGCCTGCAATAATATTTGATGCGGCAACAACATACCGTCCAACAATTTTCCAGGATGGTCTTGTTTTCATTTTATATTGTGAACAATATAGCAAAAAAACGCACTTTTCTTCTGTGGCTGTAGCTGGAGGTTTGATATGATTCATTTTCTAATTATTTCGTTGCTCTTTTCTCTAGGTCGTTATGATTCGATGCTTGAGAGAATCAGGCAATCCAAGGATCTACCTCCTCCACACCCTCTCTGTCTGATTGGTTGCGCAATATCTTTGAACACCTTAGCGGCTGTGAAACGTTATGAACCCAATGGTATATCTCATGCATTTGGACATCACAGCAAGGCTTTCTTTCAGAATTTACGACTGTTATCTGTTCGTTCAACTCTGAGTTCTCACGTGAAAAGTTCAAGCTGGCTAAGATGTGCAGAGAATGTGGTATTCCTGTTGATATTTTTCATCATCCTATTGAGTGCATGGATTCTCTCTACGTAATCTTTTTTCTTTCTCATAGTTCAACGCAAATTTGTTTAGAATTATCTTCGAGAAAAACATATCCAAAATGCCTTGATAGTGTTTGGACCCGATGAAGCTCTTGTTATACGTGGATCTCAAGACCATGGCAAACAAGGCTTGCAGTTAGCGGTCAATTTGTTAACTTCTACAATTCCGAACTCTGAAATTGGGAGATCTGAGAGGTTTTTCTTCCCCATGAGGTGTTATATGATTTAACTTATCCCGGTTAAGGAACATAACGTTAACTGCGAAGGATTCGAAAATAGCTTCGCTGGCCAACTGTAATTTTTCTTTTGCCGATTCTGTAAAAATGCATACCAAAGATAAGAGAAGAGTTGAGGTAACTGCGTCCAATATTATCGATCAATTTCAATTTCAATGACAGAACAAAGTGAAGAATAAGCTTGCAACAGTGATATCAATGTTCGCGAACTCGTGTAGAATCGAAGTTTGTATAAACTCATTATCAAGTGAAATGGTGAACTTGATTTCTGCTGCTTTGAAGAAGTCTACGGAACTCTCAACGGTATGTGTGGTTTTTACTGCAATAAATATACTAATTTCTTCAAGATGAAGTCACTATTCGAAGCTTGGGGTAAACAGTTCGGGAAATTTAAGCAAGATCTGGAGAGCGTGTACAAGTTCTGCAATGAAGTTTATAGTAATATTGATAGTAAGACAGTTATCATCTTATACAGTCATATCGATGATCATTATAAAGTGCTGATTTAGAGATAATTTATTGAGTATTCAAAACCTGAAACAGCTAACTAGTTAAGCATTCTTACTGTGATCTTCTTCTTTGGGTAAAGCCTTTTTGTTGTTGTAAATATTGTTATTTTTTTCTGTCATAAAGAGATGAAAAGATTACAACGTTTATATCAAATCTGTTTTATCTAACAGTCGTATATTTTATCTTTTTTCTCAATTGCTGTAGTGCCATATGCTTGAACTTTCGTCTTCCTTTACTTCCTTCCTATCAATTTCTTTCAATTCCATACACTCAAGAAGTGTTAAAGCTCTTAAACGCTCATCATAACTAGAGGTACCAATTCGTTTGTGTATAAATGTGACATTTGTTAGTGATGGGTCACGTAGATACATTAAGCGTCTCTCCTTTAATAACAGGTCATTCTTTTCTGTCATTTTCCCTTTCCTCTCTTTCTTCTCGAATGATTTTCAATCTTATTACGTTGTTTTTAAGTTATAACCGTTGTTACTCCTCTCACTGAGCTTATTCTACATTATTGATTAATTTTCTCCAACGTGATATTCTAATTCCTAAAGTATTTTTTTATTTATAAGAGTTCGGCGTATCTAGCGGTCGGTTTGTTTCAAACAGACATTCGCGGCACGGTCGCAAAGCAAGACGTTCCCAGCAGATCACTCAGTGTGAGCATTTTAGTTTTTTTTCTTCATAAAATTCCAAAATAATTTATTTCTTAACATAAGAGCTAGGATATGACCTGACCCGACGCGCCACATTAGTCGATGCCAAGCCGTATTATCCTTTGCATTCTTTCATGGGTCGTCCTTTCTAATATGAATCGATTAGTGTAATCATGATCATTTTTCAATCCCTCTACTCATTTCTCTTTCCGCAGATTGTTTTAGCTTTCGTACTAGTAACCAAAGTACCATGTTTGAAACGGGTGAGAAATTATGACACTTCCTATGTTTTAACCCATGAACTGCTTGGCCATCTGGTTGCTTTTTTATTGATGCGACGCTCTTCCATTGACCAGTCTGTACCATTCCCCTATTTGTTTCTCACCAATATAATTCATTAACATATCGTGATCGAACACGGAGTATACCCTCGTTTTAGCAGCTTTTCTTTTTAATTATTAATCATACTCCTAGCTTTTTGAATTATCTGAATCATGCCCATCAATTTCGTTGGCCTTCCTCATATTTCTCCATCGTTTCTTCCTCTTATGTGTTACTATGAATATTTCACTTCTCTCCTGAACCATCCTTTTCCCATTAAATATATCTCCTAGAAAACAATGCCTAGAATTCGTTGGCAACATAATGTGATCTCTTCTAGCCAGATGTTCAGTTTCCTTCTGCCTTGTACAGCATACGCTTTGGAACCCTTTGCGCGATATTAGATTAGTTTTGGATTTTCTATGATATCCGGCTTATTTTCTTTTTCTTTCTTTGTTCCTTAGACCCCCGACAACCTCATTCCAGTAATGGGCGCGAACGGAAAGAGAAGGTAAAAAGTAAACATAAGCAGGCAAGGGTTGCAATGTTTATAGCCAACTTTGATTTTTTGAAGATTAAATGAGTTATGCTCACTTAATTTTATTTCAAGGATTGTTCACTCAAGCATACTTCTATTTCATTGCCCATTTTCCTTCCATCCAGCGTCGCTGCTTTGTGTTCACACTATATCGACATTCACTTCACTTTTAGCGCTCTACTTTTTTGTTCAACATCTATCCTCGCATTACTTCTACTGTAGTTATCCATTTATCCGTTCGTTAGCTGTATAAAATCTAGCGTTTTTAGTGAAAATTATCATTTCGTCTCTTCTTGAACAACTGACGATTGACTTCATTTCTAACAGCTTCCTCTTCCATAACCTTCCTTTTTGTTTGCTTGATCACGGTTTTATGGTCTTCTGTGATTTTATTTTGCGAAGTTCTTCTCGTTTAATCATATATTTACTGAAAACCGTGAAGTTCAGCTGATCGGAGAGTTTTAGCTGTTTACGTTCTCGGACGGCTTCGACACCGAATCAATGTTGTCTTTTGTCCTGCTTTGGCTATTTGGCTCACTTGGTTATTTGCTATTATTTTTGGCTTTCGACATTTTCTGTTGAGCCCGTTAGTAGTTCCCCCAGTCGTTTCAGCTAATATCTATATGATGATTAAGATTTCTTTTTTTCCATTCAACTTTCTCCAATAAATGCGCTGGTTTTAGCACTTTGAAATTTGTCAATATTTTAGTTAACCGCTGAAAACAACTTTCCGTCTTAGCAGTTGAGTACTCTTTCTGATAAGCTCCTCTTTCATGTTTAGTTTTGAACGTTTTATATTGTTACATCCACAGCTGTTCGTGTTTTTCTTGGAACTTCAATGATCATTCCTATCATGGATTTTTTTTTATGAATCTAACTGTTAGTTAGCATATTTGGAGTAGTGAAGTTTTTGTTTTCAGGTTTACGCTAATGTCGTAGAAAGGGTGATTCCGTCATGGGCGCTCAGCATAGTAGCAACAAAAGCGAAAATGGAAGTTGGACAGGATCTACACGAGGTGGTATAGCTGATCCATCACTATTTAACGCAGGTATTTCTTTCCTCGAAAAAAATACATCTCTTCAAAACTTTTTCCGTTTTTTTCTTTTAACTTTTTCTATCATAGCGATTACATCTGTTAGTAGTTTCCTATCTTTTTCCTTTCATAAGTTGATCTTAATAGCAATTCTATGTCTAAACTGTGTTGACTTAGTCCTCAACTAACTGTCTGAACACTCCAACTAGAATGTTCACAATGATGTTCAGGCTTAGGTTGTCGTTGTTGAAGCCTCTTCAACCATTCCTTATCATCCTCTTGCTGAAGGCAGTTTCCCTCTTCACGGCCTATGCGCTCATCAATCAATTATTCTCTTCACCCAGTTATCTCAGCATGTTATTGCGGAAATATGGCTAACTTATAAGCGAAAGTCATCCGTCAATTCATCAAATGTCGGCTAGTCATCACTCATATCCTTTCCACGGCTTTTGTTCTTTTTGCATCTGTCAATGCAGTACGCTCCCGAAATGTGTCTGTTAAATCACATACAGTGTTGCTTTCTTCTTTATCTAATTGTCTTAAAGTTCTCATACGGTTGCTTTCTTTTACATTTTTCTGTCTTGTTTAATGTTCTTTCTATGCGTGATTAACATGCCTCCTCTCTCTATCTTTCTAGCAGTTTCTCAAAATTGCGGTCGCTATAGAGTTTCTAACAAGTCATCTCTTTGTTGAATGTATGTATGCACGAACGAAGGCCTTGATATGTCTTCTAGTCAATATCTGTTTTGCTGCTCGTTTACCAACTGACCGAAGAAGAGAGTCAAAGGAAGGGTATTGGCTACCGCATAGCAAGGTGCTGGCACTCGACCTATTGACTGGAACGCAGGTCGGGCAATACTCCTATTTCCGCCATTCACTTCTGCTTCAAGCAGTATATAATTTTATTTTTTCTTCATGCGAAATAGCGACTGTTATGGAAAATAAAATGCAAATCATTGAAACATCGTTTAGCTTCTTAATCTTGTAATGCCGATTTTCTAATTAGTTTCCTGCTGCCTTAAATCGTCCCATCTCGTGAACTCGAGCTCCCTCTTTTGCTTCCATTACCTAACCTTCCTTTTTTTTGTGATTCGGAAAATAAGTTTGGTTTGATACATGTTGTTAGTTTGCTTTGAAATTTTACTTACATATCTCGGTGGAATCTAGTTCGCTAACCTCACCTAATATGTCCTCTATGTGCGCGTTTGCATATGATTTGCTGCTTATCTTCTGGTCGTCTAACTAGATTTATGGACGAGTACAACGGTTCATGTATTGGCCTGGAGTAGTAAATACTCGGCTCCACGATTTCTCTGACCATTGCCAGCTAACGAGAAGAAGGCTGCTTGCCCTCAACGAATTACGCGGTTGTATCTGCCTAAGGAAGATCTGTCTCCTTAAATGCTGAGAGTGCTTCGGCCTCTAATGTTTACTACTAATGCTGTTTTACTGCCGCTCTGCGCTATGACTAGCTACCATTTCTAAGCGATAATCTCATCATTTATGCTTCTATGCCGAATTGTTCTGCCCAGGGCATCTAATATGAACAATATGATGAAGTTACATATGTTCTCGACTTCGATTGATTATTATCCTGTGACCTTTTACCAATAGTTATACTCACTTATCCACCCATTTCCGCCCATCTCTTCATCTGCCAAGTGAAGAGAAGGCTGAAGGAAAGGAGGCCTGCATGTGACATATGTCTGTTTGTTATTGGCCTTCCTTTTAATATTTCATTGCTGTCGTTCTCGTGTTCAAATCAGTCTTTCGTTTCCCATTTACTGAGCTTTCTTTTACTTCTACTAAAATTTTCCGACAGATACTATCTCTTCTTTTCAAAATCAATGGTATTATTCTTTGTGAACAGGGCTGACTTATTGCAGTTTAATTGTCCATACAGCCAGAAATGAGAACGCTCATTCACTCAGGTTTTCCTCATTTCTGCAGACCAAAATCTAACTTTTACCATTTTGATTTTTCTCTTCTTCACGTTCCGCATGTTATAGACTGTTTATTGTGTTGCTGTTCTGTCATGTGGTGTGTGTTCCTCCGAAGTGACAGTTTTATCGCAGCTTGAAATGAACTGGAAGCAACCAATTCTCTCTTTTTCTTTCTCCAAATTCTTTGTTTTGAGGTCTTACATCTTAGCGTCATTACGTCTCAGAGTGGACAGGCTGTCGACAGGTCTAGATGACAGCTAACACTCGGATAGGACAGATCTAGCTTCTTCTATGGATTATTCAGTTTTTTTAGCGCACTTTCACCTATATTGTTTTCTTTTTTTTCGGGGGCTACTATTTCAAGCTATTCCCATGAAATGAGGCTTGTTTCATTTCGGAATATCATTAGAGTGCTTTCGTGAGCCTATCTTTCATATGTGCCACTGAATGCACCTGGTCTATATTTCCGGTTGTTGGCTTTTAAGAATCGCTCGTAACAATTCGCTTCATTTCGATCTCGTTAGTCCGAGTATCTTTGAATGTGCAAATGATGCTGCAGTTAAAGCTATTCATTCCCTAATTTACGCCATGCTTCTTCGCTCGGGTGTCACGATACATATATCGTTTTAGTCTTATTTCTGTTATACTGATCGATAGTTCGTCTCAGATTCACACGTATAGTATTAATACAGTGCCACTGATAGTTTGTCCTACTTCATTAGTTTGATTTATAGAAATCACATTATAAGCCTTTCAACCTGTGACCTACGCTGTGTTTCATGCATCCCTAATTTGCTTGGCAGCACAAATAAGCCAACAGCATGTGTTTCTTGAAAGATGTTGTTTAGAGCATTTGCCTATTCAATTCCTTGCTGTCCCATTGAGCCCCTTCGCAATATGACCCATTCAGCATTCCTAACTGTATTATCGATTTCTCTTCTTCATTCCATGTTTTGGAGCAATCTTAGTTGGATGTGTAATCTTTTGTTTGCATATCGCCTCCGAACTGCTAATTTACTAGTCTATGAAAAGGTTCAGCAGCTTAAACCTATGTATGCTACTCGATGACCCACCCCTTTCGCCTCGCTACGTGAACTGCCCCTTTGATGTTTATTTAGCTGGGAATCACTCTTCTCTTCTACACTCCCACCGCTTCTGATTATTTCACCGAAAACATATTGATTGCTCTATTGGCGATTTTTCTTACGTCCTATCACTTCAAAGTACTCACTTTCTACTGAATTCAGACTGTATTCAAGTTAATCAGTTCTCTTTGATTCTGACTCATTGCTCCCACTCGTTCTTTGTCTCATAGTGTCTATAGCGCTCATACGAATTTTTATGCTGTTCAAATTTCATATCTTCTTTCTGTACTGTTGATTTACTCTTTACTGTTCCAACTATCTTTGCTCCATCTTCGTTCATTTACCAGTTATCGATTTTTTGTCCTTATGATGGTCTCAAATGTATACTCAAAAAGACCAGGAATTTTGAACTTTTCCGATTATATTTTGTGTATACGTTTTGCAAGAATTCTTCTATATCTGGACACACTTTGATGAATCCGTTGCAGTTGGCTTCTGTCGCTTGTCCTTATATGGACTAGCAGATGATGTAGATGAATGAGCGAATGGTAAAGCGATAGAAACTCATTTGTTTATTATCCTTGAGCTGTCTCTTCCCTTTCTACAAATCTATCCGTTTGTTTCTATCTTTCGAGTCTGAAGTGCTCTGATGTTCGTTTCTCTAAGGAAACAATCGGCTGCTCTAAGTTAGATATGGTTGTGAGGAGATCTTCCCGACATCCTTTGTTTGTTCACCTCGCTGAATCTCATACGAATTTGTCAACCTGTTTCGCTTTTTTTTCACGTTAAGAACGTTACTCTATTACGTTCCCACGAGGTGTTTGTATTTTTTTTCGTCGTATTTTCTTCTCAATTCAAGCTTGTTAAACCGTTTTGTAATATGTGATTGTGAGAAGAGTTGCGTTGATACATAATACAGTGCGCGATAAGGATAGTCTAATAGTTTCATCTATTGCATTCATCTCATGCGTTTTCTTCGCGTTCAGTGTTGACTCATGCTGATTGTCACCCTTTGCGCATAGCAGAGGATTAGCCATTCTTTTTGCCAAAGCATTCGAATTTCATCCTCAAGTGAACTATGTTCTCTCACCGGCTTTTTTGCTTCTGTCTTCTCTAACAACTCCGCAGCTATTAAGCATATATAGTTAGGTTTAATAGGACTGTGCCAGGGATATTCAAGACTTTAATTATTTTCGAAGGAAATGACAAAAAGTTTTTTGTCGTTTCGTATTCTCGTATTATTTAACCTCTTTCGCTAAGTTTTCTTTGATTTTTGTGTTCTCTAATTACCTTCTTGAATAGAAGATGTCAAGATGACTATTTAATTGCGACTTTTCGCTTTCTCTTTTAGAGAAGCTTGTTCCATTTTGCCACTTCTCAAATAAAGTTCCCATGCTTATTAGCTACTCTTTTGCCACTACCTATCGAATTATTTCTTAATTTCATGTCTGTTTTCTTTCAGGATGCTCTGAATCTTGTGAATGGGCTGAAACTGGTATGAACAGTATGGAGCGTCGACCATCCTCCGTCGATACGTTCCGCGCGCTCCACCGAAAGGCCAACGCATCTTGGAGTAGTAGGTAAGCTTGTATTTTTTTTTGAAACTGTTTGTGATTTATTTTCTCAACGCCTCTAGATAACAGTTTTGCTTCTTCTGGGCATTAAAAGGCGCTCTTTTCTCATTTTAATATTTCCCCTCTTCTTTTCGGCTAATTCGTACTGTTGAAGCGCACATATCGTCCTCGCCTTTCTCCGTTTTTTCCAACACAGCTAAGCCGTTTGTCGTATGAGCGACCGGTTGGTTGTGGGTTCTAACTGCTCTGCTCCCTTAGTCGATGTAGCTCCTCTTTTTCATTTTCAACTATTTGTCTCTCACGTGTTCCGTATTCAACTATTCTGTTTCCTTCTTTTTTCCTTTTATAAAAAAAACTACGACGTTCATCTGTCATAGGTGAATCTCAGCATTGATGAACTGACTAGTTTTTTTTCAATGCGTTTGGGTTACGCTACTCAAAACGCTTTCTCAGAGCTGGTTGGCTTTATTGAATTTCATCATGAAAGATCTGCTCTCCTTCGTCTTCATGTGTTTGCAAGTTGCTATGTACTTTCTGTAACTTTACTCGATCTTGTTGATTCTCTACTTGATTATGAGTGCCAAGGGCCGAAAAGAATCAGAATGTGATTTTCGTTCTGTATCCTATTAACCATCTGTTGAAAAAACAAATTCGAACAGTTTTGGAGAACAGAGCATTGCCGAAATCGGTTCGGTTCACCTTTTTCGTCCGTTGACCTTCCCAATAATACATCTCCCTTTTTCTACCATGAACCACATGCGTTCATACGATTGCTTCTTTTTTTCATTGTCGTTCATTCGGCTGAGTAACGAGTGCCATTTTTCAACGTTATTTTCTCTCATGCTGTGTTGATCATCTCTCTAAATCTTCCCTATCATTCATCCCACCTTGAAATTCTCTAACTATCCTTTTGTTATCTCTATCATGGCTATTTTTCTCTCACACTTCTCTTATAAAATTCCTAATGTAATTTTTAAAAACTCTGTGGCTATGTTTTAAATGGATCCGCGGTCATAAAATTGTTGTCAGCTGTTGCCCAGTTCTTGCCGCAGAGACTGGTATAATAAGTCAGCTTAAACAACCCTTGGTCACGAAAGCCCTTCGTCGTTTTTTCTGAAACCAACTGCGAAAGAATCCTATAAAAACATCAGACGTCAGCAAGAGTTTTCTTAAGTTGTACTTCTGGTGTGCAGAGCTACTTGTCGTGCGATTCCACTTGTTTATACTTACCTTCCAATCACGTTGTGTCAGAATGACATAATATTCTCCTCAAGATTCTTCCTACTAGATGATCCCTCCTAAAGAAATGAACAAAGACTTAATGTCTTCTAGTATGCGCTATGTACAGCCAGATTCCGTAGTATTATATCTTTTGTGAGTACTTTTCAATAACCGCGTTCGAATGAACAACAAAATTCTCATATTTTATTTTCTATCAAATTCTGTATGCAATGCTTCTAGGGAGGACTTGATTGCTGCTTCCATGGTAAGCAACAATGGAGAAGAACTATCACCCCTATGTGTAGCTCTTTATGATTTCCATGGAGTAGGAGAGGAGCAATTAAGTATTCGCAAAGGCGACACGGTAAAAATTGCTTTGGTCTTTCGTGAAATTCTGTTTTTTCTCAAGGTTCGTGTGCTGGGATACAACAAAGCAGGTGAATGGTGCGAAGTGCGTCTTGTTTCCGCTCGAAGACCGGATGCTGCAAGTCAAAAGCGAATTGGCCAAATCGGTTGGATTCCCACTAGTTATGTAGCTCCATCAAATTCCCTCGACAAGCATAGTTGGTAGGAAACTAATTACATTCTCAGTGTTATACATCTTTATTAGGTACCATGGAAAAGTTTCGAGAAGTGAATCGGAATATATTCTTGGTTGCGGCATTAACGGGTCTTTTCTTGTACGGGAGTCAGAAACAAGCTTAGGACTATTCTCCATTTCGGTACGGCATGATGGACGGGTGTTTCATTATAGGATCAATGTAGATGTCCAAGATAAAGTATGAAGACCTCATATTCTTTGAGCAATCACATTTTTTCAGCTTTTCATTACACAAGAAGCAAAGTTTAAAACTTTAGGTGAACTTGTGCATCACCATAGTGTGCATGCAGATGGCCTTATTTGTAAGTTAGGAATTATAAGTATTGCTTCATCAGCGTTTTTGATAGGTACCCTGATGTATCCAGCTCCAAAAAAGAATAAACCTCCATGTGTTTTCTCTTTGAGTCCAACTCAACCTGACGAATGGGAAGTTGATCGCAGTGAAATCGTCATGCACAATAAACTCGGTTAGTTTGTTTTCGTTTAAGTTTTATGGTCGAAGCGTCTGACTCACAAACTATCATTACCTGCAGCATATTTTCTTAACTGTTCTTCATTGTAATAAACTATCCTTTATTCTCGTAAGAAATTCGTTAGTCAAGGTGTCATTATTGTGTAATAACGTGAACATTGAGAGTATGTACGAAAGATATTCAGCGCTTTCTGTGAATCATGTTGAATGAAAAGAATGGAAAGTTTGTTTATATTTGTTTTTTCAAGGTGGTGGTCAATATGGAGATGTCTATGAAGGTTTTTGGAAAAGACACGAGAAAACTGTGGCTGTCAAAACACTTAAGGTATCCGTGTTTTTTTTCTGTATTTCATAACTTTTTATTTAAAGGAAGAAGCTATGGCCTTACATGACTTCCTAGCAGAAGCAGCTATTATGAAAGATCTTCATCATCGAAATCTTGTTCAGCTCCTTGGAGTCTGTACACGAGAAGCGCCTTTCTATATTATAACGGAATTCATGTGCAATGGAAACCTACTTGAATATTTAAGGTAAGGATGTTCTTCCATCTGTTCTTACAATATGCTGTTTTCAGAAAAACCGACCGATCTAAGCTTCCGCCAACAGTTCTGATGTACATGGCTACTCAAATTGCTTCCGCCATGGCATATTTAGAGTCGCGTAATTTTATTCATAGGTACTTTCCATACTCTACCCATGATTATGCCATTACTCATTTCTTTCAGAGATCTCGCTGCAAGAAATTGTTTAGTAGGGAATGAGAATATCGTGAAAGTAGCTGATTTTGGATTAGCAAGATTCATGCGTGAAGATACCTATACAGCGCATGCCGGAGCTAAGTTTCCCATCAAATGGACTGCTCCGGAAGGACTTGCTTTCAACACTTTCAGTACTAAAAGTGATGTAAGTTTCGTTAATTTCAAATACATTTCACAAATACTATTCAGGTTTGGGCGTTTGGTGTGCTATTATGGGAAATAGCCACATATGGAATGGCTCCATATCCCGGTGTTGATCTCTCTAATGTATATTCTCTTTTGGAAAAGGGTTTTCGTATGGATGCTCCTCCTGGTTGTCCCTCCAGTGTGTATAGGCTCATGCTTCAATGGTAAACTATAAAAATACTCTTATTTTCATTACTATATGCTTAAGTTGGAATTGGTCGCCAAGTGATCGTCCTCGATTCAGCGATATTCACATGAGTTTGGAATCATTGTTCCCTCATAGTAGCATAGATGAAGAAGTTGATCGCCAATTAGAGAAATCACGTGCATCTTCTCAAAGACGTTCCAGAAGGAGTGAAGGAATTCCTTCTCCTCGGTATCAAGAACGAGATAGAAGATCATTTGCTTCAGCTTCGTCAGACTGTTATCCACCGGTGCCATTGAGAAGCTTCATGGACACCAGCCAAGAACATAACGTCCCGAACGTACGATCCGGTGTATATACTTAAATATATCATTTTTACAGATGTCCTCTTTCCGTGATTCTTGTACAGAAATTAGGCCACCTCCCCGCAATTTACCACTCCCAACACCTCCTGCGTCTGCTAAACCAAAATTGTTAAAAACAGTTCTCGATTCAAACGCTCATACAGCTGATAGACAGAGCTATAGTGGTATAAGATATTCAATAAGATGAAAATAATTTGATGTTTCAGACGATGTTGTTGTTTCTCCTCTAGCTGAAAAAAATCTGAGAAAAGCCTTCAATAGATTTGGAACTGTTCCCAAGGGGGCAAGAATAGATGCTTATCTGGAATCTATGAAAAAGGCCTCACCAGGTAATACTACTATTTGATGACTCGGATTAATAAGCTGTTTCTATTAGATCAAAGTTTCCCGGATTCTGATGGATTAGACATAGCTGCTCTAAGTAATGCTGTTTCTGATGACTCTCTAGATGCCATACCCCTACCTGATGATGGTTCAAACATTGTGAGCGATAATTTGTCGAAACTTTTTTCAAAATGTTGTTTGACAGATATTGAGGGAATTGAAGTCTCGTCTCAAGAAAACGAAATCGGAATCTCCTGTCTCTTCTGACTCAACAACAACAAGTGTGGGAGCTCAAGCTAGTTCAGGACCAAGTACAAGTGAAGCGTCAAGTCCTCGAACTCCTCGCTTGGATAAACGTTCAGTATGTATTCAAAGGAAATTATAAAAACCATGATGCTTCTTTAGAACTCAGAGAAAGTCGATTCCGAGTCTTTCTCTTCCAACCGTATATCGTCTTCATCTGATGCTGCTTTGCGGAAACCGGAGCCAAAGCCTCGAAAAGTAACGAATTAGCAAGATCTATCAATAACAACTCTATTTTTCTCAAGGTTGACGGAGGTTCTCAGACAGATGTCGCTGAAACAGGATGGAAATCGAGGAAATCTGTTAATAAAAAAGACGAGAAACGAACTGTTGCTGAAAGTGATAGTTCTTCCGCTGAGGTTGAGTTGAAAGCTCGCATCAGAACTTTACGTCATGTGGAAAGAGAAGAATCTACTCCCAGCCCTTCTTCCACTAGTAGTTCTAACAACCAACCAGAGACTGCTCGAGTACGCCAACTTATAACACAGAAGGTTCAGTTGTTAATTTGAGATTCAATTTGATATTGCGCTCTATACTCAGGTTGCCCCTTTACAACATCATCGCCCATTCAGTTTGCAGCCTGATATTGCACCCTCTTCAGATGAATCTGATTCATCGTGTCCGGCCGTCAATATGAAGCATGTAGAACGGTTAAGCGAAGGTCCCAAGCCTTTCAGTACTTTGCAAAGAATGAAGGTTTCACAAAGCTGATCTTTCATTGATCGTTAAATTAATCTTTTAGCAGAAAGAACCGATCAAAGAGAGCTCAACTGAAAGCGATCCTTCTGACAATAACATGGTTCGCACTCAATCTCTCAGAGATATTACTAGCAAGTTCGAGCAGTTAACAGCCCCTTCGCAAACCAAAGGTAAAACGATCTCTTCATTCTCCTTGTTTGTTTGGTCCTTACTTATTGCTTGATTTTATTACGTTTACATTGCTTCTGTTCCTGAAAAAAGCCTTGTTGAGTTAATTGGTGAGATCAACATCTCGTTATGCCATTAGCTATCTCCTTTGTTTTCCTAAGCTCAGATATTGATTTTTCACAGCTTACTTACCATTTTCAGCTCCTGTTCCTATCCGGACCCCTTCTGTAGTTAGTTCACAAAAGCGGTTTTCACTGATGGAAAAACCTCGTGCTCCATCTGTAATACATGTGCCTACGCATGAGCCCATTAGTGCTACGTCTGCAGCTGACCCATCTTCAGTCAGTAAAGAATCGCTGTTGGAACTTTATAGCCAACTTGAATCTTGTGTTCAGGATTTACGGAATGAAAGAGTTGGAAGAGTTACTCAGGTATAATCTGTAATTTTTATTCTCTCCAAATTTATTTTTATTAGGCTCCAAGAGGTGACTCTCGCTTAGCACTCCTCATACGTCTTAGTGATTTAATGCAGCAGTTTCATTCTACTTGTGCCATATACGCAGAACAGATTACTCCACACAGCAAATTCCGATTTAGGTAGAGTTTTAGTAGTTTACTGAATCAGCATACTCCATCTTTCAGAGAATTGTTAAATAGGCTAGAAGTATATGTAAGGCAACTCCGAACATGTGCGTCCACGTCAGGGTCAAACCCAGAACTAGCAGAGCAACATATTCTCCCCCAATTTGAACAAACTTTCATGCAAATAATGCAACTTGTTAGTAGGTGATCCTACGTTTTATAAAACTGTACAAAGGTTGATCAATTTTGAACTTGAAATCACACTGACTTTAATTGAATATCAAGCCTTTGCCTTTCCCTTACCAGGTGCTATTTTATCTCGAATCTATCAAAACTTACGCTAGTCTATTTCTACGCAATGCAATATACTGTTTAATTGTTGATCTGTTTTATTTCTAATTCAAAGTTCCTGTTTTATATCTTCACTTCTAAACTCACTTCACTGGTATTGGCACTGAATAATCAGTCTTCAACTCGTATAATTGTATTTAAGCCATAATCAAATTTATCTGAGCTTTCCTGTGATGTAGAAACAAAATATTCTTTCACAACTTTGTCTTTGACATATTGTTCGCATAAATTGACGGTATTTGATCGTTTTCGTCTACTGATGATTATGATGTTAGCTCAAAGTACCTTTTTTCAATTTGTATAATAATAAACCTTTTTGTTTCTCGTATCATCAAACTTTATGAGTGTGCAACCTGACTCCCATTACCTCACTTCTCTAACTCTCGCGTAGTCAGAACACAACCGTTATTCAGCCCTATCATCAACAGAATGATGTCTACCCCAAGGGCTTCCTCACGTAAGCTTCCGGGAATTTCTGGTCAGCTGAGATGAGCAGGAAACACGTCACAATTTCTGGCGATAAATTGATGTCTTTTGTTAATTGTAGGGGAAGTTATGTGCAGGTGATTAGAGGAGAAGTGTCATGAATGCTGAAATCGACCATTCTTAGGTAACAACGACTATATTTATCATAGGACGAAGGAAGTATTCAACGGAACTTGAGGATGACCCCACTATGGAAATAATGAAGTTAGTTATGATTGTTAAATAAGTACAAACGTGTGAAGAGCAAGTTTTAAAAAATTAGTAAAACACATGGATTCGGTTGGGGTGTTCTGAGACTTAAGCTATTGGCAAGATGATCTACGTGTTTTTCACAAACAGGCAAAGTTAATGTGAAAATAGTTTTATGTAAAGGTTGACAAATGATTCCAAGGCTTAGGGGTGTAATACACTCGGTTCGGCTGTCATAACTGCGTATGGTCAAAGTCATATCAAAAAAAGGAAAAGGCTCTTGTATAAAACTGTTAGAGAATCAAACACTTCTCGAGATCAGTAATTTTCTTTAACCAAAGCGGACGCTAGAAGCCCAGCTTCCTCGCTTTCCGAAGCGCACCTGATTGGCCCATCGCTTTTGGTAGCCGTTAGCTCCACTTAGGTACATTGGAAGCTAGATGATGAAATTAGGCTTTTAGTATATCTCAAAACTTACCCTTGCGTTATCGAAAACTTGGTTGTCGCTGTACTCAACAGGTTCTCCGACAGACTCCATTTCTGACCGAGCTAAAAGAGTTTTCATAATTGAGAAGCGGGTATTACGTATTTTTTAAGAGCTGAGAGATGTTATGAAATCTAGATAGGTTGCTTGTTATGGCATATGCTCACGAGAACTATAGAATTTCTAATTTTATTAGAAAACGATTTTTGAATATTTCATGAGCTGTATACTTTCATTTCATAATTGAAGTGCAAAACACTATTCTTGTAGGGTAGAGTAATCCATCAAGAGGATGTGGTTACGTAAAAATAAAAATTTTGACAATTTTGACGTCATCAGACCGTGATGAATGAAGCAGGTGATGCCTCAGATAGACATCAACCTGACAACCAAGAGAATGCTATTAAAGGGCTATCCTCATAAGAACATCTACAAGAAAGTGATTTGTCTTATTCGTCATTTTATACTGCTTCGAGTCGTCGTCATATGTTTTTTCTTCATCTTTATTCTGCTTTCAATTCTTAATTTCAACCCCTTGTGTAGGCTGACGCTGTGTTTCAGATGTCAAAGGCCTCGTTTTCTAACAAACTCTTCATTAGGAGTGACGACAAATATTGTTAGATGATAAGAGAGGTTAAATGTGAGATTGTCTTCAATCCTCTTTCTTTGTTGTGCTCGTTCTTGTACTCGGAAGGTCGACCCTTTTCAAGAGAGGAAGAAAGAAAGAGTGATCAATGAGATCACTAAGATCTCATGAAAGCAGAAGTTCTAAGATGTAGGCAAATGCGGAGAAAAGAGAGAAAGCCGAAAGATAAAGAGAACTAAGGCTATGAGTTCGAACATGACTCCTAACCTACTGTCTCGTTTTGCAACGAGTTTTTGATTCGAATTCTTCTCTCTCGCTCTAATTTATGTCGACTGATTTTCTCAAAAACAATAACCTATGAACTATTATGATTTTTGAATATAATAAGGAAGTTCTTAAGTGGTTTGACAATATTTGTTTTCTCTTAATTTTCAAAAAAATGATGGAAGCGGAGAAGACAAAGAGCAATCTAATAAACATCCTGCTTCATGGCTTCTAAGATTCGAGTCCATTTCCTGTGACGTTCGTTAGTCCTTTCTTGTTGGTCAGTCATCCCATAAGCGCTTCCTTTCCAAGTAAAAACATATCGCTATCTAACTTTTTGTGCCAAAAGTTAACTGCCCCGATGACTAAATCATGCCAGTGTTCGTGGCATAAGTTGCAATTCAAAGACATTCGATGAAAAGCTACCGTACCCCGAGGCACTTTGATCTTGGTTGTTTCAAATTTCGAGGTGGAAAACATTCTTTCACGGCTTTCAACTCATCATCTTCTTTTCTCTCAACCTACCTTACTTTGCTGTACTCTCTCCCTCTTTCCATCTTTTTGCTCACTCTCTACCTTCTCTCTCTCGACATCCCTTCTTTCTGGTTTCTCCTTTCTTGTCATTTCTCCTTTATCTTCCTTTTCTTTAAGTCTTTGAGTAAAAACTTTTGAAAAGAAAGATTGTCCTGACATAAATGGCTTCATATTTCACATTTTTGAATCATGATAGCGTCATATCATCACAGACCTTTTGAACATGTTTCTTTCTTGATTCTTGATTGGAAGTTGAAAAGGCACAGTTATGCCAAAGTCATTCTTTCTCTCATATATGGATATGTATACGTGTTGAGGATAGGAGGAAGACGATTGGCTTAAGAAAACAGAAACACGAGAAGTGGATTAATACGGAAAAATGGAAAAAATTCCATTTTTGTTTTTTCTCAGCCACTGGTGTTCTTTCAGAATGGTTCGTGAAGAGAAAAATACCAAAAATGATTCTCTGTCTCGCCTCTTTGCTTCTGAAGTCAATTTAAGTCAAAAAAGGTTATAGGCAAGTATGTTTATTGGGACTTATCGAAGCACTGTTAAGTTGCTGAGAGTGCAAGCTCTCTTAATAGTAATGAAAGCGTTTTCTGGAGTGATTAGCTAGCCGAGTCTGTGCACCTTTGGTTTGAAAGCATTTCGTCAGATTATAACGTGACAGCCGTTTTTACATATAAACGTCTCGAAATTATTCAAATTCCAGTTTAATTCAGGATGAAGAAAACAAGATAGAGGATATCAAGACGTAATCATCTGCATAAAAATATTTTTTTATAATAATGGGTCTCATATAGCTATATTCAGGCATATATGTATTTATGCTAATTGTCTTAACTATTTTATGTTTAATGCTGATTCGAAATTGAAATTTCGTTCATTTGCTGTTCATCACGATCATCATCATGTTGTGATGTAATCGTTGAATTTGGATGAAAAACAGTTTAATTTTTTCTTAAAATGCAAGAATAATGATGTCCTTCTGCTTGAAGTTTTAGAATTTCTATCCAAAATACTAATTATGAGTCAGCAAATGAGGGTTGCAAGATAAAAACAGGTTAGCCGAAGGCTATTTCTAGAAATTGAAACTGAAGAGATCAGGAACTTCTTCCAGTCTCCACTACTGTAACTGATAACTCACCTAAGCACAAGGCGAAAAGAAGAAAAAATACGGAGAAAATTATAGTTTGTGTCGACGACATGGCAGATGTTAAGAAATTGGGAAGAAGCAGCTTCTGATGTCGTCTGATGAAAAGATGACGGAGGTGGAGAATGAGACGAAGGAGAAGGAGGAGGGTTGCCGAACTAGGCAAAGCACAAGCACCGCCCCCTATAAGCGATAGGAAGGCCTAACCAATACCTCAGATCATGAGAAAAATATTGCTTAATTTGTAATTTTAATGAACCAAGCATCACAATATGATTTGACAACTGAATAGGAATCCATGAAGTCAGGTTTCTCCATCTAATCATTGTATTAATTTTTTTATGATGGAGCTATGAGCTCTGCTCTTCTTCGTCGAATATTTTGGAATCTGAGACCCGTAATGTGACCACGGTTGTCGTTGAGGCTAATGAGACTTATGAAAATCAGTTTTCTAGCTGCTATTTGATTCCAATAAGTAAATTTTGAAATGCTTTCGTCATCCAAAAAGGTTGGAGTATCAAAATTTGTCTTATTTGTTTATTCTTCATGCATGTACATCATTATGGGAGAATGAAAAAATGCTTGAGGAGATGTGAATCTGATGATGGTCACACAAACTACCGGACGACATAATTATAATTTTAATTAGAAATTAGAAGTTTTGATGAAGGGAAAAACAAGAAGCAAAAGTGTTTGAGGTGAAATTCGATCGAACCTAATAGATATGTCAACAAATTTTAGAAAAGAAAGCTTAATAACAGGTTAGAGAGAGTATTTGGCTTTCATCATTCGCTTTCGTGGGTTTTCCAGTTTGAGAAATATGTTATCTTAAGTGAATAAATGAAATGGATGTTTGGCAACTATAGTTCAGGGTTCAGCGCCTACCTTTTTGAGAGCCAATTGTTTGCTGGACAAGGAAGAGCATGTAGTTAAGACTTCGGCTCATTGGGCAATCTATGTACATATTAATTGACCTTTTACGGAATATTCTACTTTCGTCATCCAGAGCTTGCCCGAAAATAACTTTTGATTCCATGCGAATTTGCTGCCGTTCAGTTCAAAATGGGAAAAGTGTGCTTTGATATTGGAATTTCTTGTTTCATCAAAAACATGTCCGTTTCCGTTAAGAGGTATGAAGATCTAAATACTCGAATGCCAAGCAACAAGACAATTTTCTTTTTTTTTCATCCTTTGTTACAATCATACATCATATTTCTTCTATTTATAGTCTGACGAACAAACTATATGTATAGTTTACTATTAAAAACTGTACTTAATAAGAACAATTCGTCTTGATAACACAGATTTCAAATAATCTTTGTAATCTAAACAAAGTTATAATGTTTGTTCACTTTAACACGTGGGATTATGTTAATTTATCCATAATCGAAGCTTATATGCTAATGAGCTTATATATTTCATTTAATTCCTATTTTAGACCAAAAAAGTTTCACTTATTGAAATAAACAACGATTGGCTAATGTTATGACGTGAATGATTTTATTCCTACCATGATTAATAGGTCTATGGGAACTTCATCAACTTTTTCTGTGAGCAATGGCACAAATTCTGTTCTTTGAACATGTATTAACGGGAAACGTTATAATGTTTTCGTAAATTCATCCTTACTGAGCCTTCTAATTTATGAAAGATATCCTAAAAATTTTAAATCTCTTGATTTTCGTTCAAATAATTTTTTTCTAAATTATTTAAAAAGTATGCGTTCGGGGGGAATCGAACCCCCGTCGAATGCTTGGAAGGCATCCATGCTGACCATTACACCACGAACGCTACGTACTCAACAATCGTTCTATCCGAGACCACTCTGTCATCGCTGTGACTCTGATGCGATGGCTAAATTAGATATAATGGGATATTTGGACGACGAGAGAGATTAGAGAAGTCACAGCACAGCCGTCCAGACAACCAGCAGAATATCAAATGAAATCTGATTGAAGGATACATTCAGATTCACGTGAGTTCCACGTTTCGCTTTACATATGCAAATGAGTTGAAACAGACTTGAATGACACAACTTTATATGAGAATGTGTACGTGTATGAAAATTCCGCCCAAATTACTTGAGAGGACTGGCTATCATTGGAGAAATGAAGGATCCAACTTTGCTTAGTATGAGCCTGGCGATAAAGCGAAATGATCAATAGTAAGAAACTGAAGCAATGCGGCACAACAAAAACAGCACAAAAAGCTATACTTCAATAGAAATATATTCTTTTTATTTCAATTTTCAACTATTGAATTTCAGCAATTGCATATCGTGTTGACAATTCACTTTTCAAGCTTTTCCGTTAAAGTTGATAATCGTTAGTGAATGCCAACTTGTCCTATGTTTCTTGTCAGAATAGCTATGAATATTCATTTCAAGGAAGCTTTTCTACTATTAATCGCCTATGTTTCAACTTTCAAAAATTACTTTCGTCTAAAAAATCATCGATCTTTGTCCTTTTCCTATACAAACCTAATTGTAAGCCAATATGTGTGGAAAGCTTCTGAAGAAACCTAATAATCGGCTTAGTAACGAGTCTTCCGCCTTAATTTGACCTTCATAATTTCATTTTTTCTTCTCCGAACTTCATGTTATCTGAATTCGTTGCTCCGACGATGTCCAAACGTCTTCTTTCTGGAGACTGAATTTATTGATTTGTATGATATTTGAGAGATCAGAGTGGATTGTTTGCTAACCTCAATTGATCTATATTGTTGAATTCATTTCCCATATAAGTTATTATAGAGATATGACGGATCAGGATTCAGAAACTGAAGAAAACACTATGCTGTTTACAAACAATTATTCTGAAGCCATCAATGATCTTCGTCCGATCGATTGTAGTCGTCGTACAAGTGTTCTTTCGATACAAGGCATGAAAAGAAGTATCAGCAACCTCCTTCGACCTTCGAATACGTGAGTTTTTTTAATTAAAACTTTCATTTTCTAAGTCCTTCCACTCATTTTATGTTATTTTGTCTGATTAGAAGTCTGGCCATCTTCTATACAGATTGTTTGTTTTAACCTTTTCCTTCCCTATTTGCTTTCGACCTGAGCTTCTGGAGGCGCTGCTTCATTTCTGCAAATTATGATTTTTCGTAGAAAAAAAGACATCGAAGATCCGTAAGTTTACTTCTTTTTTACGGATACAACATGTAAACACGAAAATATCTTTTTCTTTTTAAATAATGTATTGAGAAGTCATAGTGTTATGATTGCTCGAGATCAAGTCATTTCACCTCATATCATCTGGCGTTTCTCTACCTCTCTTCTAGCTTCTTCTGTTCCTGAACTATTTTGCATACAATTCTCCATAGTAACATGTAAATTCTCTTGTAAATGAAAAGAAGGAGTGGTAGAGGGAAAGAAGAAGGGAGAGGGCAGAAGAGAGAGGGAGCTAGAGAGAGAGGAAGAGGGAGGGAACGAGAGAGACTGAATGATAAAACGATGTTTTTCCACTTCAAATGAATGGCTTTTCAAGACATTTTGTAGTCGAAATCACATAAAAAGCGATCTGATATTCACATTTTCATTTATTTTCAATTGTGTGAAGGTTTGCAAGATATTTTGACTACAAGATGTAAGGATTTATCAGTCTAAACAGCTGAGATCCTATCAGAAGATGTTTCATCCTCCGACCAAATTTCAACTAGAATTGTAAGTTTTCCATATATATTTGTGAGATTTTCTAAAATTTCTGTTCATCCTCAAGGGAGAAATCATAGAAGGGCAGAGGAAGAGAGAGAAAGAGCAAGAGAAATAATAAGAAAGAATGAGAGAGAATAAAGCTGAAGAACTTATCAAGTGAAAATAAATATTCTTTCGCTTATTTTGTCCGAAGATGTATTTTTTTCTTTTTTCTGGCCATCTTGTTGTTCCAACCAAGAAATTTCCATTTTATCCTTCCATTTATAAGCTGTGATTTGAACTGAAGCTGTTAGTTGCTTTCATTAGTAAAATGGCTTTGTTATTCACTTGTAAGAATCTTTCTTTTTATTAAAATGCCTTCACAAGAGACCATATTTCTTTTAAACATTCTTGACTTTGCTTTTACACAACTTTTTTTTCTGTCAACTTTTTGTTGTTTAAAACGAGCCTGCTTGCTATTGTGTTAGTTGAGCAGCAGCAGACTATGATGATGACAAGATTTTTTGAGTCAACAGCCCCGGTAAAACCGTAAGTTGATGCTCTAACCTCGGCAACAAAAAAAATATTTTGAGTTGTGAGTATGTCATATGTGAGTGACAAATCAAATTTGCTGGTTTGATGAGAGTGTATATGCCGATAGAAGACAATGCAAACGAATGGATAGTTGGATTGTGCAGAAACAACTTCCGTTCTCGAGCTTTCTCATTGCAATACTCCCTGTTAGCTGCAACATTTATTTTTCAAACCCAAAACTCATATTTTCATATCTCTCTCAAGAATTGTTAATTAGTTCATTTGAATGAAATAGACAAACGATGTGAAGCCATTTGCATTTTAATCAAAAACACAATGTGTCTTTTCGGGAGACCCTCCTTTGGCTCGCTGTTCTACTCCCTCTCTCTTTATAAACTAGAAAAATTCAATAAAAGCATTATTGGCTCTTAGTATATTTCCACATAATTGCTTGAATGAGCCAAAAAAAAAGATTTGTCTCAGGTCTTTACTTTCAACCTTATCTTACGCTGTCTCTCTCTCTCAGATCTCTTGCTCTCTCTTTATTTATAAATGAATGGTTTACTCACAAATCAAACACATCTTTTGCATTTTTTATTGAAAATCTTACAACATCTCGCAGTAAGAATACTTGGTCTCTTCTTATTCTTTCTCAGCGAATTAGATATTCCTACGAATACTTTTCATTTTCTCATCTGCATATCGACTTTGGAAGCAACATTCATTGAGCTATCACTGAATTCTAAATTAATTGCCAAATTTCTGAAATTTCTTCCTTTTTTTTCATTTCTCTTACCCTCTCTATCCAACTACTTTTTGAGTTTTTTTGTTTCTTTTTCGCTTTTGAAAAAAGTTTTCTTTGCTCCAGGTCTACTCAGCACACAGATGTAACAACTTACTTCATTACTTTGTGAATAAACAAACTTAATTAACTTCAAAAGGACTGCAATTAAAGAATGCGTAAAGATGATGAAGAGTTTCGACATCCAGAAGACTCCACAATCGATTCTCAGCTGTTTCTTGAAGAAGAAACAACAGAGTTACCCGGCTTTCGACCAAAAAAAGTGACATCTTTTACCGAAGGATTGTACGTATTTATGTGTTCTTATTTTCATTCTCACGCTATCTTCACGTGACACACGTGTGTTTACGTGAGAACTTGACTTCATTTTTGATTCATTTCACATCAGCGCGCTAGTACGGAGCGGTCGATTGCATTCACACTTACATTGCACGAGATGATATTCTCTCGTCAACGTCTAGATTTTCGATTGTGACAAAAAAAGAAAAATAGGAAATGTGAAAACGGCTTATAATACTTAACAACCTCAATCGATCTTTTTAAGGAATGAAGAAAAGAGAAAAAAAAGCTGACGAAAACAACATTTGAGTATATTCGTTACGTTTTCCATCCAATTCCAAGTCAAAAATTTTTAAAATTTTTATTATTTTTTTATCTACACGTATTGATATCTATTGATTTTTGCAGTGCTCGCATGCAATATGGAGTGGATACAAGTTTCAAGTCAAGACTACAACAATATTTCATAGAAAATCAGAAGTCAAGTAAGTTCATTTTCGAAAATGAAAATAAGTTTTTTACATTTGTTTTTATTTGTTTATTTAAGGTTTACGTATTCGACTCTTCAATGTTTTCATAAAAGTTTTATCGTGTGCTTTGTATTGTGTTCGTGTAATACAAGATAATGGCGATTTGCCTGATCATGTTAATGCTGCCAAACGAGATCCGGGTGATATTCAATTGTGAGTATTTATATATCAATTTATGTCTATATGAAGTGTGATATATTCTTATCATTAATGTTAATGATTGAAGGGAGAAGCTGACATGGGTTGAATGTAGCTATGAGTTATGGTTTATACAAACTGTTGTGGCTTTCATCTCCATCATAGAAACTATCCTCATCTTCTATATTTCTTATCAGGTAAATTGTTTCCCATTTATTAGATTGAACATATGACTCCAGGGAAATATTGTTAAATTACTATATAATGTTCATTTTTTACTTGAAATAATCACTAGTTGCCCATTCATCATTAGTGTAAGTGGATCTATTTCAATGAACTTACTCATTTCGATATCTTAGATTTTTAATCCGAATTTGAGACAATTGTTTGTTCCGGCTTTTCTCAACTGTTGGCTGGCGAAAAGTGCTCTTCAAGCTATGATGGTAATTGTCTCAAATTATTATAGTTAAAGAGTTCTCTATTTCAGAATGACCTGAACCGGATGTCATCTGTAAGGCAATCAGCTCTGTTCACTCAAATGTCTCTTTTGTTCACTACATTACTCTGTCTCATTTTCACCTGTGAGCTTAACATATTTTTCTCTTGATATGCATGATGTTCAAGGGATGTGCATGATTGAGCATTTTCAACGTGGAGGTGGGAGAAAGTTTGATCTCTTTACCAGTTTTTATTTTGTTATGGTTACACTCTCTACAGTCGGCTATGGTGATTTGTAAGTATTTCTTTCAATTGCTATTCTTTCTCATTATGTCTTTTAGTTATCCCGATAACTGGATGTCTAGGTTATGTGTAGTCATTCTCATTTGTGTTGCTTTGATCATGTTACCGTCTCAGGTTTGTTTTTAAAATGTCTGTCTTTTTTGATTTTAAAATTTCAGTTGGAATCACTCGGACAGACGTGGTCAGAGAGACAAAAATCTGGTGGTGAATATTCGAGTCGTTGGGCTGCTCAGGAGCACGTAGTTGTTACAATTACTCATCTGGAAGTAGAGTTCGTGAGAGATTTTTTAGATGAGTTCTATGCCCATCCCGAAAACCAGGTGACCTATTCTCTTTCTTGAACGTATTGTACTCCTTACATTCAAGAACATCGACGTTGTGCTTCTATCACCAGGCGAATTAGATAATTCAATGAGGCTTTTATTGAAAATTCCTCTATGGAGTCAAAAAGTTTTCTATGTTCGTGGAAGTGCTCTGAGAGATGAAGATCTCGAAAGGTTCGCTCTACCGTTGTTTTCTAACATACATTATATTTCAAGATCTAAGTTGTCAACGGCGAAGGCTTGCTTCATACTTGCAGCGCGACATGTCAATCGCAAAATATTCACAGTACGTGCTCATTTAGTGAAAACAGAAGAGAATAATTTTTAGGATGAGCATACCATTCTGAGATCATGGGCTGTCAAGGATTTCGCTCCAAATGTGAAACAGTATGTTCAAATATTCCGCCCAGAAACAAAGATGCACATCGAACACGCTGGTATTAATACCTTGCTCATATTTTACTAAGACAACTTTCCATTTGCAGAAGTTTTGGTCTGCGAAGACGAGTTCAAATATGCTCTCTTAGCCAACAATTGCATTTGTCCTGGAATATCTACCTTCATCACTCTGCTAGTTCATACATCAAGAGGAGAGTAAGTGCAACCATTGTTTGCTTTGATCATGACAAATCTTTCTAGGGAAGGAAAGAAGTCTAGTGAACCATGGCACAAAGTTTATGGCTTTCATTCGGGTAACGAGCTCTATCACATTCGAGTGGAAGACAGTAAATTCTTTGGTGATTTCATTGGGAAATCGTTTACCTATGCCTCTTTCCATGCTCACAAATCGTTAGTATTCTTGACTTTTTTTTCCTAAAAACTCTTTTTCAGTTATGGTATCGGCCTGATTGGAGTTAAACCAAATGAAATAAATGCGAAAATGCGCTTGAATCCAGGAACTTCACATGTTCTTGAAGCGTCAGATATTCTGTATTACATGGGATTAACAAACGAAGAATCTCTTTATGATTTCCGCAAGGACTTGAAAACACAACAACGAAGAGCTAATGTTGCGTCAAGCATAGCGAACATCGGTATGTTGTGATAGCATAAATGGAAGAAAACGTGCAGCGATGTCCGAGTGGTTAAGGAGTCAGACTTGAAATCTGATGGGCTATGCCCGCGTAGGTTCGAACCCTGCTCGCTGCGATAGTTTTTGCATTTTCAAATTTATTGTTTTTTGGAATGTAATATTTCAAATGTTTATAGGAGCCGTAGCAATTGACGTGCCATCGTTAGAAGAAGGTAGGAAGAAGCCAAATAAGAAGCGTGGGCTGTTGCAAAAGTCAAAAGTAATTTCAATTCCTAGATAGTTTCGACACTTCTAATTTAGGCAACAGATGAAGTTCGTCTGATTGAAGTGCCAAATGAAGCGAGTCGCCGTCCTTCAATAGCAATGGTCATGGATGCTAAAAATTCCTCAAGTGACGACGATGACGACGAACAATGTGATACATGTCGTGGCACTTGTATTCAAGACAAGTTGTTTCTTTATGAGTAGGGATCTATAGCAATAGTTTATAGATTACAACGAAGTTATCCACAAGTACGGACTTATATAGGAACATCTAATACTATCTGCCACATGATGAAAGAAAAAAGACCATTCTGTTGTTTACAGCTTGATAAAGTAGGGATTTACAGAAGGCTTCTAAAATTTCTGTATTGCAGGCTTGTTTGCACAGTCCTAATATCACAGCTCATTCTTATAATTGGCGTAATCGGCCGATTATTTTAGCATCAGATCGGCCAAGTAGTGGAATGTATAACTTAATTATTCCCTTGAGGTGTTAATCTTTTTCTCGCTGCAAACATTTTTTTTATGTTTTTCAGAGCGTATTATAGACCTGTTCATACTCTCCACCCTATTATAGTTTTGCTTGAACTGGAAGATACTGAGACTGAGCCGAGCTCAGCATTTTTGGATGCTATATCTTACTTCCCAGAAGTTTATTGGATGAAAGGGAAAATTTCAAAGTAACCATCTCATTATTAAAACATTCATCACAATACCTTAAGCCTGGACAAGCTTCTCATTGCGGGAGTATCAAATGCTGAACAAGTTGTTGTCGTGAAAGAAACGGCAACTCTGGTTGAAGAACATTTTGCTGATTGTAGCACCATCATTACAGTTCAGAAGATACATAGGTACACTCTGTTAGTCAGTTAGCTTTATATCCGAGTCTTATATAGGATGTTTCCAACATTACGAATGATCACTGAACTCACTCATGCATCCAATATGCGATTTGTCCAGTTCAACCCCAACGATCCATACTCCCTTGCACAGTCCCGCTTCGAGAAGGTGGGAAAATAAAACTACTGTTCTTAATACTTTTCGAGCAGGATGAGAGAAAGCGAGGTTCTCATATGCCTTTCATGTTCCGTCTGCCTTTCGCACAAGGTGGTGTATTCAGTGCCAATATGCTTGATCGGTATTCCTTATTTTTTTATATTAAGCTTTAATCAAACTTCTAGTCTTCTGTACCAATCTCTTATAAAACCGTATGTAGTTCAACTAACAAGACTATTATTAGGAATCGATCAGTCATCCGGAAGCGGGTTCTTAACTTCAGTTAGTTCAAGTTTTATCTATTACAATTTCTCATTTACAAATAGTTTGTAATAACAAGTGACGATCTGTGGATTAAAACTTATGGACGTTTGTATCAACAACTATGCTCCACCGTATCTGATATTCCGATTGGTATATTCCGTACTAAAGTTATGGATTCTAAAACGGTATAGTTTTTCATGTCGCAAACACTTTTCGTTCTTATTAGGTATCCCTGGATTTGGAACGAAGATGCTGTTCTGTTGACTATGAGCAAGCTCAGTATGCACGTAGGAAAGATATGTACGATCATGTCAAAAATAAGATGAGAAACTTGGGAATGACTTGCAGTCAAGATGGTTGAGGAAAAAATGGCATCACTTTATAAAATTCTTTTTTTAGGGCTTGATAGCTACGATAAATCCAATGTGATCTCCTTCGTGATCATTAATCCCTCTATCGATTTACAGCTAGAAGAAGGGGACATAGTGTAAGTTTTATAGTTTTGTCAACCCTCCATCCAAACTTTTATAGGTATGTAATAAGAAGTCCTCTGAGAGAAAATGCAAAAACCAGTAAAGTCAATCCTCGCCGTGGGCTTAGAAGAGGAAAAAACGTTCGAGAAACTATGGATTCCGCTGATATCCCGTGCCTCAACGTTCCAACGTAGATATATTAACTTATTAGATGCGGCTATTCACTCTCATACGGTTCAATCGATCTCTTATTTTAAACATATTCAATAGCTTGTTATTATTATAATATTTGTAAACTATTAGCTTAAAGCTTCAGCTTCCACAATGTTTTCTTCCAACGAATTCCCATTGAGTACAGTATGTAGTCAAGTGATCGTTCAACAGATCATAACCGGGAAAATAGTGATCTCATTCGATCTGTAGTATATATTGATCTTTTGTAGTTGGAACTCTATCGGTAAATCGCCTCGCATTGTTCATTATGTGCGCGAGGAGCAAGGTGCGCTGCGGGTTAGATATGTTGCGAGTAGTTGGATGTATTGCGAGTAGTTAGATATGTTTCGAGTAGTTGGATGTATTGCGAGTAGTTAGATGTGTTGCGAGTAGTTAGATGTATTGCGAGTAGTTAGATGTATTGCGAGTAGTTAGATGTGTTGCGAGTTGTTAGATGTGTTGCGAGTAGTTAGATGTGTTGCGAGTAGTTAGATGTGTTGCGAGTAGTTAGATGTGTTGCAAGCTAGACGTGTTGCAAGCTAGACGTGTTGCAAAAAGTAAGAAGTGTTGTGAGTAGTTGGATATGTTGTGTGTTGTGTTGTACGTAGTATTGTGGTTGTGTGCGAGATTTTTCGAATATAATTGGATTTAAAAAAAACAGACATTTGTGGTCGTGAGTACTACCGTTTGTTCACTTGTATAGTGTAGAACGTGCGAAATGTTTCATGATGCTTCATTGCTTTTGCAATAACTTTAGTAAGCTTTTTGTGTTTATATCATTGCTACAGAACTGTTCAAAAATCATAATGAGATGGATGAGGTGAAGTTTTGCAAGAAGTAAAGAGAGGGATTGAGTGAAATTTGAGGATTCTCGAATGGTTCCAATGTTTTCCGTTTTTTCTAACTGTGCTGCGTCGAATTATGCCTGAGAAAATGGTTAAATCGTTTGTAAGTAAAACGGTTTTGCTTGGAATCCTGGTCCTGTTTTCTGACCTTCACTGTAGATTTCGAGAAGTGATGAGAACTTTGTTTCGATGTTTAGAGAGAACTAAGAACTTGAAAACGATGGTTCATTAACTTTGTAAAAGTTAGTAATCAAAAAAATAATTCGAATTATGTTAGAGGACATCATAAAATCGGAAAAAAAGTGTTGTGTGTGAGATGGAAGCAAGTTAGAACTTGGGAGTTGAAGGTGGGGATTGAGAGTAGCGGGAAAAAGAGGGGGTTGTGGGGACTGCACTCGGACAACCGGCTGTCGGGGCGAAGCTATGCCCAAATTTTTCAGAAATTAAATACTTTATTTAATCAAAATATATTTTTACTCCTACCATCTTCCTCCTACCACAGGAGGCTTCCTTTCTCAACCTACCGTTTCTCAACCTTCGGTTGAGATTGGGGTAGGGGCGTCGGGTAACAATCTACAGTTAGTTGACGGGGAGCGAACCAGCAAGCTCTTACTCAGAACTACTGCCTTATCCACTCTTCCAACTGGCCCCTTATCCCTAGTGTTCGCAAAACCTTTATATAGGCTGAAAAATCCTCAAAGATAAAAAGTTCTGCCGACCCAGGCAGGGTCCGCATTTTGCAGACACCCACCCGGGATTACTCCTCATAACGAGGAGAACATTGCTCTCATACCACAACAACTCTCACCCACCACTTTACTTTCGCAAGATAACTTGAATGACCTGCCGACGTATATCTTATCAACTGTTATATCCGAAGCTCGAAATACTGCGCAGGTGAAGCCATCATTATGTTAGCACAAAGGTGGGGCCAGTGTTGCTTAACAATCTGATGGTCCAATCATAACAGTTTCAGAACATCGAATATGTGAGGTCATAAGATATCCGTCGGATTTGAGCAAAATCAGAAAGAGAAATTCAAAACTAAAGACAAACTTCTCTCACTCACTTCCTCACGCACAAGAGAAGAGCGCACCTTCGTCTCACTGATCTCGTCATCTGCAACATCAATAATGGTAAATGGAAAAGAAATTATATTCACTTATCTTATCATCATCGTTGTATATCCCGTGAAAGACTGTACAGAAGGAGTTCCCCATAGAGAGAAGTAATTAACTCTCTCAATTCATCTACTCACACCTATCATTCATCTTTTATACAACGGGTTGACTCTCATTCCAACGTTTATCTTATCAACCCTCATATCCGAAGTTAGAAATACTGGGCAGGTGAAGCCATCATCTGTTAGAACAA
>CALQYR020007444.1:144947-227857 GCA_943334845.2 Auanema sp. JU1783 | reverse complement strand
CACCGCACAATCGCTACAGTCATAATTATTTACAGAAAATTAAATCTTGTAGAAAGTCATTGCTTACTATCGTCCTGAGTTAGCGGTCAATCCTGGTCAACCCATATGTGAACTGACGACGAATTCAAGATCATTTTTATTCTGAGCTTGAAGACGATCTGCAGAGACTTTTATTAAGTAACGATTGATCACCCATCTGCATCTTTCTTGATTATATACAACTTGCAAAGTAGGCACAGATTAAACTTTCACTTATAGGTTAACAAATCAACTATCCAAAATTTATGCGCAATATATTTAACTGCCAATGGAACTGGCATCAGTTGACAATTTGAATATGCTTCGAAATTGAAAATAATTAAATACAACATATCAACAGGTTTTAAATACAAAAGCATAGCACACTTGCTGCAATGAACACTAATTATTAGACCAGTATTGAATTGGTGGTAGGGAAAATTCGTGAAAGAAATGAAAACGTAAATTATTCTGGGAAAAACTAAATAGAAGTTTGTTTCTAAATTATTACTTAAAATCAAAATTTGCATATTACGAATTATATTTTGGGAGTCACGAAGGTTTTCCCACCTAATATTAGCTTCTGAATTGAAAGACAAACAGGAGTAGTAAAAGCCAGATTACCATCGAACACAATTTACACATTTGGTTGTTCTTCGTAAGTTTCTTCCATAAAATCTATTTGTGACTCCTCTAAGTATTGTTCAGTGATTTCTCCCTCAATGTACTATAAGACATAACTATATAAATACATTTCATATATCTCACCTGAACATTCTCATCTTCATAAATTTCTTCATATTGTCCGACATCATCCGCATAAGCTATTTGTTCTTCCAGCTGAAAACTCATGTTCATTTCGTTAGTACTATCAGAAAACCCACATGTCGACCCGTGGAATCAGAAGTTTGAGCCAACTCTTGATTATATTGTGTTTTAATTTGTACATCATCAGTTTTTCTCTGTCTATCGAAATCATTCTTTCTCTCCATTTCGGCCAACTCTTCATCTTCTTCCATCTCTCCAAACGGATCCGTTTCATCGAAATCATCAGGAGGAATAGGAGCCTGAACAAGGTTATCATTAAGAAGTAAATATTCTGTCTTACCCTGTTTGCAGGCTGTGGGTGAGCATTTTCGCCTTCATCTAGAGAAGTTGCAAGATCTCTCGCGGTTTCCGGATCAATTTCTTCATCTTCGCCGAGTAATATATACACCGGCTCACCATCCGCACCATACATTGTTTGAATCTTAAAAAGACGTTTGTTATCGGATGCTGTAGAACACATACCTTGGAGAAATCGACATTATACTCGCTTTTAAATCTTTGGATCATTTCAGGGTCATCAATAACTTCTCCAAGTTGAGCATCTGAAACTATCTTATAAGCACATGTTAAACATTTCCGAATTGTACCTGTTCTACGTTGAGAGCCAGATGCAGCTGATTTTGGAGGCTGGAATGTTTTATTTCAATGAATAACGAATGAAATATGGTACCTTAGTGTTTCCAGTATACTCAGGCATCATCTCAGGATGTTTAGATTTTAGATGTCGTATTCCTCTACACATATTGTACGGCTTATGAAGAGCATATGTGAGATTGCATATAAGGCATTCCACTAATTGAGCATGAACAAATTCCATACACCCATCAGACACTCTCTCCAGCCTAGCCTTGCACAACTCATATTGCATATTTTCCATTTCTCCCGGGTGATGTTGTTTGTAATGCTTGATGGCTCCTATATTATTATTTAGGATTGTTCTTTCAGTTTCTCTATACCTGCAGAAATAACAGCACCAAAAATATTTCCTTGGCATAACTTGCACCTCCACTGACATTCAGAAACTGCTTCTACGTACATAGAGTTCGTAGGTACCGCTTGTCTGAACCGTACTTTATTAATTTGCATTATTATCTGAAACAAACCTGAAGCATGGCTGCACAAAACTTCTTTTAGGTTTGCTTCTCCTTCCAAACTGCATTCGACTGTTTGTGTAAGACTGAAAACGATCACCTTTTTGAATCAAGGTTCATAGAAAGCATACATCTTTATAATTTCCCGAGTTATTATCATCCACGTCGTCCTCGTTATGCTCATTATTACCCTGCATTTGCAGTTTTTGCATCCTTCGACCGATCGCCTAGATAAAACAATTGTTTACAAGTCTTACTCATGAGTTACCTTATCGAGAATAGCCTCAGAACTATATGTCTGCTCGAACTTGTGGCACTTTACATGGAATTCATCAGGTAAAACCACTTCGAAATCTTCTCCATACTTCTCTAACAAACGAGCATTTATCACAAGCTCCTTAATAGTCAAGTTGCTGATATAACATAACGTTACTTTTTACCTGCAGACATAGCAAACATTTGGGTACTTCAATTTCATCAGGGTGAACTTCGGTAAAATGCATGGCTAGAGCGTTTTTATCCATGAACATACCGCACCAAATACATTGCAAATTGTCTGAGCTCTCCAAACTGACATCAATGACAGCGAAATCCTAAATATATCTCTTCGAGAAAGTCTACTTTATAAAAGAGTTACTTGAATAGATAATGGTTTTCCACAGCCAGGTTGCGTCTGTCTATTCTGCCAAGTTCCAGCACAACGATGGGCGGAGGGATGCCAAGCATTGAAATGCCTCACAAGATGTACAATCTCGAACTTTTTGTTGAGAGACACAACAGCATTACAAATTCCACAACGCGCATGCTGTTTATCTACCAGAGAAACCGGGACCTGTTGATGGGTGTTAATTTCTGAGAGAACCGTTTGAAAAAGATACCTTTCTTCCCATCTTTTCAATCATTTTTTTTTTCAGAGCAATTTCCAGTTGTCCCAAAGTCATTTCTACAGGGTTGACACGAATCTGACTGACTTTTCTCAGTGGTCTTTGACCTCTAACTCTCATCATCTCCTCAGTTGGAAGAGCATCGAATGTTCTACAGCTTCAGTTGAAATAATTTAAACTTATTCGTTCTCACCGAAAACCGCTCTCCATATTTTTCTTTTCAATGTACAGTTTGTCTCTCAACCAAGTTTCATATGGTATTTCCTCAAGATTCATGGTTCCATCTCCCAAAACCTAAAAGTTGAGCTTCAGTCTCTGTTTGAGCTGTTTCACAAACCTCTGGATGCATATTTGGAAGATGAACAGACATCAAATTGTCATAAGGAACGATTTCTCCGCAAAGACCGCAACAAATGTTTTTGCTATCTAGGAAATTGAATTCAACCGTTCTGAGATCTTCGGTTGCAGCTTCAACAACCATTTGAACTTCTTCACCATTGGCATCATAATAGATTTCGGTTCCTAATAAAAAATATACTAGGCAAAACAGATATGTTGACCAACCATCAACACCTCTGGAAACATGAACATACTGCTGAGTACCTCCAGGAGATTGAACACGGACCATGTTCTCATTTTCCATGTACATCTATATCATGTTATGAAACTGTTTATCACGTCAAAACATACATCGGGTTGCCTTCTCCTCTCTTGTGGGCCTAATTCTGGTACTAAACGGGGAGGTGCGTCATCATCTTCTTCCTACAACATTATTCATAATATTTGAATAAAAATAAATCACACTTCTGGATGATCATTTGGTTCCTGTTTGCTCGTTGTTTCTATATTAGGTGGAGATTCTTGTTGGAGTAGAGTTGAATTTTCATCGTCCAATTGTACTTCTTGTTCTTCTTAACACGGATCATTCAACAACAAGCTGGATTCAATACATACCGATGACTTCTATTCCCTCGGGAATCTCAGAGTACTCAACCTCTTCGACAAAATCGTCGTCACCCATTTCATACATGAGTTCCCTTCCGCTCTCATCGATAACTGTGTAAGTGCGAGGCTGAAAAAAAAAACTGAAACGGAAGGAATTTTCCAATTACCTTCTTATTAGAAATTATCTCCTCTTGAACATCGTGAGCTGTGATATTAAGTAATTCCTGAGGTTGATCACTTTGTCCTTGATATTGTGCTGGTGACTACAATAATAAAATGAGACTAATAATAATAATATTAAAACCTGATGATTTTTCCTAAATTCATTTCTAATACGAGAAGTTAATATAACAGGCCTTGCGCGTTCTTTCGGGCGATGTTCCTCTGGCAAATCAGACCCAGGTTTCTATAGTGGATGTTAAGTCAATTCGAACTTATTTCAAACAAACTTGTGAATCATCTACTATAATTTTCGATGTACTTGGTACATCTTCAGTTTTATCCACAATATCTGTGACATCCTTGAAAGTAACTTCCGTGACGGCATCAGATTCTAACTCAATTTTCTGAATTTCCGCCGGAGACATCAGATTATGCTGTAATATACAACTTGGACTTGGGCTACACCTCTTTGATGAAACCTCCATCTCAGTGATTTTCTCCTCTTTAAGCCCTCTTGTAGTTGAGCTTTCCGACATACTCGACCTTGTTCGTTGACGACCAGAAGTTTTTAGCAAATCCCCATCCTAATATAAATGTGTCAATCCAGAAAAACCAACTTGTTACTAACTATTTGGCTTTCAATTAATTTCCTGCTTGGAACACGTTTCCTTGTACTCCTACCCACTCCCTGATTGTCTCCATCAGAATCATTTGAATCTTTTTGAATGAACTGCTCTTCTGCAACAGTAGGCTTCTTGCGGGTGCGCCCAGTTCTAAAGCAAAATAAGAGGTGAAACTTGAATGGAAGGCAGATCTCACTTCTTTTCCGCATATTCAGATTCAATATTTGCTTGTTGTGATGTGCTAAAAGTGTAATTGTTTAAGATCAAAAACTGCGAATTTTACCTCGCAATATTAGTGGTATTACTGTATGATTCAACATTAAAAGGTGGTTCCTCTTTAATAACAGGCTCCTATTGGAGAATATGTTTCAGTTCGCAATTCCATTGAATTTACCTCTACTTGATTTGTCCGTGTTCTCTTTCTTGCTTGTGGGCTACTTACATTATCCGGTTGCGAGGTTGTGGAGGACTGCGACAAGCGGGAAACGCGCCCTAATCACAACAACTTATTTACTTTTCAAATATGTAAAACCTCTTTTTCTAGAAGTTGAATTTTCTTCTGCACTCGAAACAAAAGGTTTCTCTTCCACATTCAGATCTATTTTTTTATCATTTTTACTGAAAGCTTTTGTGGGACTGAGTCTTGATGAACGCCTCGGCGAATCTGTCAAATGAAAACATTAAATTTCTCCTTTTTACTTCAAACTTCCAAGCTTTTATTGGAATATAAGCTTTGAAGCTTCCTCTATGGGAATGGTATAATAAACAAAATACCTTTATTAGACCGAGTGGACATCTTGAAATTTAAAAATATTAGTCTGGCGCTACTTCAATGGTCTCGCAGAGAATTAGTTTCGGGGTAAGACGCTTCGAACATCAGTCGATTAGCCACGCCTTTTTGACGCGGCGCGTGTCGGTCAAATGGCGCGAAATATATTTTTTGAAAATGATCGCCAAAGGAGGCAATGTTTTCAATAACACGGTATTTCGCTGATAATCCAATGTTTTTTTGTGAACAGAAGAATGAACGTCTTATAGTTTATAATATACATGACTTGATATAAGCAACACATGTATTAACGAACACGTTAAGTATTTACACTAGAAAAATAGGACTACCTGAATTCTCATGGCAAACGTAAACATGAATATATAATTTCAAAAATCGTATTTACATTATTACTACCCGTTTTTAAAAAATTACAATAATATGTACACCTAATTCAAAGCTGCCTATACACGTCGTATTCTGTCAGCGTGAAGAGAGTTGATAGCGTCACAAATATCTTTGTCTAAAGAAATTGGTGAACACATTTTCACATAATATTCTAGGTCGTAAGAATATGGTCCATTCCAATACCTCCTATTGATTTCTTTAATCATTCTGAAAATATGAATAATAAGTTGGTTAACAAAAAATAGAGCAACCGCTGTTCGCGTCATGAACAAACAAAATGAGAGCAAACAGAATATGCTAATTTTAAGCGCGCGAGAAAAAGTATACTAACCTCATTAGAGGTTTCTGCACAGAGTCCTCTTTGATGACTACACTCAAACCAGTGTCGGCATAGAAATAATCCGGAGTGAAGTTTGAAGTTGCTAAACAACACATAGTTCAGTGTATTCTTTGAATTAACTTACAGATCAAAAATTCTTTTTCAGTCAAAACGGATTTACCATGAGATTTACGATCCATATACACATTTTCGTATGGGAAGGAATGAAGCTTCTGCAAAGAGGAATTTGAAACCTTTTCACTTTTCTTCCACTTACGATTTCGATATTTGATGAATGTCTTGAGAGTTTTTGGAAATATTGCAAAGTTTCTGCTCTAAAATTTGAATGTCTTGACATGGTCATTATCCGAACATTGACGCCCCGACTGGCGGCATTAATAACGGCTTCACTCATTTCGGACATTGTTCTAAAAGATATAGTTTGACATGAGAGATAAAAGAGTTTTCGTACTGGTTTGAATTCATGAAGTGGAAAAATGGAACAAAGTCCATTACTGATATGTGAACTTCTTTTTCAGCTTCGTTGATGAGTCTCAAAATTTCGTTCAATTCACTGTCACGTCCTGATTCTCTCATGATATCAGGTGAAATCTGAAATTCATAGCGAATATTTTCCTAGACCAGTCTGGGACTTACAGCTGTATGGATCTGTGTTTTCCCGATTCTGAGTCGATTCTGGTGATTGTAGGGTGATTGGCTCTGGAAAACTACTAGACTTCCTCCAGCTGAATTCCACATATTGTTGTAAATCTGGAAGAGATGATAAGAAGGAAGTTCAGGAAAGGCGAAAATACTTGTTTCAGATCAGCCGCGAAGCAAGGGCAATTCTTCACTAGAACACCTAATTCACCTTTCTACAAATTATGTTATCAAAACTTATAAATTATTACAATTGAAATTACCTGTTGTAACGATAAATAATCTAAATTAGCCGAGGTGATAAGACTGTGAACATCATCGACAATGATTGACTTTGAATGTTGAATAACCATCGGCATTGTGTCATGAGTTCGCCGTTCGAGAGCTCCTAAAGTTATTCTTTACTACTTATTCTTTGTTTTCAACTTACCCAAACGATGTAGTTCTTCTGCATCACGGTATTTGACGGAATCAACTTCTCCCCCAACGTCGATCAAACGAATTCTAATATCATCGATCAAGCCTCGTTTTTTCAGTAGTTCATAGATTTCGTTACCCTTAAAACAAACTAGAATTAAAACAAATCTTTTTTTTTTAAATTTTCTTTGTTTCCACCAATGATGTGTGATTACTGTATTGGATCGACTCAGAAGGAAATGAAAAACACAAAGATCATACCAGCTGAATCCTTTACAACATTTTTGAGAATTTGAAAGAAACAGTTTATTTCAACTCTGTAGTACGTATTTTGAGCTCTACAGTATCTCTCACATGTGTTCAGTTCATTTCATAAAAAAGTACTTTTAAAGGTACTTTTCATTAAATTTATTTTGTCATATTATATTTCTTTTTTTAATGCTTATTCAACATATCAAGAAGAAAATATGTGCGCATAGTCTGTGGAATCATTGCTCTCCACAGACAAATACAATTCTGGCTGAGCTTTCGTGTTCAAGAGGATCACAACAACAATTCCGAACTTCTTGCTGCTCAAATGATCGAACTCCATTAATTGGATGAATTGATCAGCCAGCCAATCATCAGCATCATCGGCTTTCACAGAATCGCAGGGATACGGTATTCAAAAAAACTAACCCGCTTAGCGTAACGTTCACGATATTCGTGATCGTATTCCTTGGCACGAAGATTACTTGAAGATGCCATTATGAGAATCTCTTCACGAGCATTCTCGAAAAGATCTGTGAAAATGGTGTAGCTGTTATTAAATTTCAGCTGAGAGTAGTCGAAAGGTAAATTTTCAGGAAAATCTTCAGTGATTTCAATCCTGTAAATCGTTGATATAGCTGAAAAGATACTCTAATCCTACCTGCAAGTGCTAGAGCATTTCTCTTCAGTACTCAAAGAAGGAGAAGGTTTTACTTCTAATACTTTTGTCTTTTTTTCTAATTTAATCAAAGGTACGGCGTAAGAAACGCCGACTACCATCCACACAACGATGCTGATCAAAAGGACGAGTACCGTCAAAAGCTCACTAAAATTATAATAAATAAATTTGGTTCTCCTAAATTTTCTTTCTTTTATTCATTTCTCTCTTCCCTCTTCAGAAACCAATCGACCTTCAAGTTTTTTTTGATGGAGATTCGAAGCCTCAAGAAGCTTTGCTCATTTTACTTTTATTTCACAAGAAAAAAAAACATTATAAAACAATTAGATAAGAGACAGAGGATCCTGCGGTCTTCTGAGTCTGGCCCATACTTTTTCTGGAAGCGCGAAAACAAACCTTCGTTGGCGTTTGAGTTGATGTTCAGATGAAGGTTGTAAGTAACGTAGCAGCATCACGAAGATTCTGGGTGTTCACGTAAACATACGCGAAGCCTTAAAAAGGAAGAGGGGCTGGGCGTGTCCAGAAGACGTGATGTCTGTGACGGCACCAAGTCAGATTCAGCCAGCTATTATCAAAGATAACGTTCTAATACGGAGAGGCACCCGAGTCAGAAGATGAAATAGCACTGAAAATTAATAGACAATTATGAAAAAAAGATCATTTGACCAGATGACATTGATCAGAAAGACGGAACGAGATTCGTCGTCAACACCACATACGTACTGCAGATGATGATAGCTTACAGGTCACATGACGTCATGTCATCTGACGCCCACGTTTCCCAGTTTCTCCTTCGCACACGACACTCTCACGCACCAGAAAGTGTCTCTGGTTTTTATAAGTTCGTGTGGAACCAGTAAGAGCTGCCCAGATCAGACCAAAATGATAGTAATACAACATTTTGCTACCGAGCAAACAGTTTCCGATCTCTGAAATGGATATCATATCATACCGTATTCGGAAAGCTGATAAAACCTAGTTTGACCAGTTTACAGAACCTTGTATATGACATCATCGAAACCAGATCATGGGGTCGACTTCTATCGGAAGTATATCTGCCAAGAATGACCTGTTTATCAAAAAAAGAACATTTTTGTTTGTTAATCAACTGGTTTAATGAGGAAAATTTATTAAGGAAACAAAGACTTTGAAGTTCTCATTCAATCATAAACAACTACCACATAATACTCCTCTGTGTCGTCCTGGTAAGCAACTCCGGCTCCAATTGTCCTCAACCAATCCATTTTCATGTAATTTATTGTGTCTGAAGTTCGTAAATAACACAAAGATCACATCGTAATCAGAACCAAATTCTTCAGCTTCATCATACCAACTATCTGCAATGGCAGCGGTTAGTCTCCTTCCTCTCCAAATATTCATTTTTGACCCAACTTCTCTTCTAAACATTACAGTTATGACCTTTTCATTGAAATTTTTGAGCAAGCGAAGAAAAAATAAAAATTAACCTGTTTAGCAAAAGTTATTTGAATCACACATCTCTTACCTGAATAAATTACTTTTAGCCAAGTGCTCAGCCCATTGTCCTGCCTGTTCAGCCAATTTCGGATCAGGAATCAATTCCGGACGACCGGATGAACGCCTGATCAGATTTATGCGACTAACTATCTCATCCAAATTTGCATTTGATGTATCCCTTATGAATATGGGAATATTTCTTAAAAAATCCTGATTTTCAAAAAAGAATCAGATGACTTCCGACCGAACTCTTTCCCGTTTTGTGTGGATTGTGGCTAATCTGGAATGTGAACCATCACGTGACCAATCATCTCCATAAATGGTACTGTCTCCACAAATATGATCCGGTTCTCAATTTCGTAATATTGAAAACTTTTTTTTTCAGACACCTTACCAACATACTCAACAGAACTTCTACGTAAAGTTTCGAATGCGTGAGGAGAGTTTGTAGAAAATCTATTGATTTCAACCGTTTTCGGAATGGCAGGGGGGGCAGGCCTTGTGATAACAATCCTTTCTGGTCTTTCTTCATCGAAATGTACAGTTCTCTATAAATAAATGATCACTTTAATGTGACGATGACGTTTCTCATCTTTGAAAATGAGAGAAAACTATCTTCTTTTTCTTACAAATCTAGAAAGTTTTTTTCTCAAAGTTTTTTTTTTGATAACTTTTGAAAATTAAAAATGGCGGCAACTAGAAACTACAATTACCGTGTTTGTTACAGAAATCAGACGTCCATCCGGCGTTCGCCGTTCCATTCTCTTTTTCGTAACAAAAAATTTGTGTGAATTCTGGTCTCTGGGTGAGAACATGTGTTCTTAAGATGAAAATATTGAAATATAAATTAATACAAAGTTGACGATTTGAAAAAAAGTGTTGTCGGCCACAAAGTAGGATGGAAGGAAGTTGTGTGAAACCAATCGAGGGTTGAATGAGGCAAAACGACATTTCGAATGATAAAGGCTTTTTGTACAAATATGGAATACAATTGAATCCATACATTCTCAGAGTTTCGTGAGTCATCAGATTTCGAAGCAATATTGCCTGAGGCATTCGTACTTGTACGGTATCATCATTAATTATATTATCATCGTACTTGCTTTGTGTCTCAACAGAAAACAACTTAAAAGTTTTATTGTCACAGTGGCTGATCGTATCACAACGTAATATCAATTAAGGAAATTCAAAAAAAATTTTATGGAAAATTCATCACAATTGGATTGCATTTGGAAACGCCCGTATAGCTTTTTCAAAATGTGCAGCGAAATAGAAAAAGACCTGGATTCAAAGTTTTCGTAAGAAAAAGTGAAGCGTTTAAGGGCAAGAATAGAGGTAGTTAGGCTGAAGCAATTATCACATTTTGGTGGCCGATTGGATTGATCACTCAAATGGGAACATCTTGACTGCCATTTTCAGCTGCACGGCATCTCCAATCACAGTAAAGTACATCACACAAATATCACGCTAGAATGACAATATATGAAACAGACAAATAAGGAAGTACTCTTACCTATAAGGCTTTACATCAATCAGACACATCCGGTTACTTTAGTTAAGCTTATATAAAGAGCATAAGACATCAATTCATCGTATTTGTTCATTATACCCCATGTTTGGTGGAAGAACACTACATGTTCCCTGAAACAGAATAAAATACTAGAAATGAAATGAAACGACTAAAAGGTTTGACGATTAGTGATCAATAGCTTATCAAAGTAATATCAGAAAAAGCGTATATGGTTACATGCATGTGCGTGTGGCTTGAAGGATGCCAAATGGAGCTCATCATTCATGTGGTAAAGAATGAGAATGAGTTTAAAAAGGAAAAGGAGAAACATTTCCTTAGCGGAGAGGAGTATAAAAGATCAGACGTGAGGCAAACAAGAAAGACGGGAGGAGATTTTATCTCAGAGAAAGAAAAATATGAACGACTCTCTCTTTTGTCTTTCATCGGTTTAAGGAGGTTTGAAGAAAGAAAGAAGGAAGTTTTCTTAAAGTAAAAGACGCTTGATGATCTTATTTAGACTTTAAATGTGTTTGAATGTAAAAGAAAATTGAACAAGCGCATCTAATGTGCTTGAGAAAAGAAAAAATCGCGAGGCTTACTCGTTAGTTCTCAGAATCGATGTCTTAGGCCAAAGATGAAAAAGCAAAAATTTGATGGATAAGCAATTTTGGACGATTATTGAGGAGATAAGATACAAATTTGACAAAAAGAGGAGCTCAAGCGTTTGAGTGAGTGACTAATTGGAAAGATATCGAAACAAACAAAAAACAAAAAGTTTATAAGGCAAAGCAGTGTAATGACGAGGTTCTTCTTTCAGATATTAAATGACCTCCAACAAGTAGAAGCCATCTGGTGTACAGCTGTCATCAACAATTCCACGCAAGATATTTCTGCCCAAGACCTCCCGGTCATTGACCAAATATGGATATGGGAAGGAAACACAAAAAGAAGAAAAAAAACGATTTTTGGTCAAGAGATTTGAAAAATGGTGAAAGCTTAGAAGAAATGGAAGAAAATAACTTCAGAAACCAATAATAGAAAGCTGAGACAACGCTCAGGTAAAAGAACGGATGAAATTGCAAGAGGATGAGCTGATCAGCAGTATTTGCTTGACTCTTATGAAAACCCAACACTCATTCTCATATCCTGATTGCCGTTCACACTGACGATCATTTGTCGTAAATAAATTGCACAAATAGAGAAAAAGAAAAAAAACACAAAAATAAAGAGAAGAAGAAGTTCCAACAAAAATTATGAGGTTTTATAGGAAAAACTGGCAGCTGCCATGTATTACAACAGAAAACTTTATGAATCCTTACGATCTTCATTGGGGCAGCTGTCTCAAAAATAAAAATTGCGAATTGAGCCGATTTAAGGGGTTTTATAGTGTATAGATAAGGAGATCATAAAAGTTGAGGAATAATGATTGCTCCTAATGTGACAGGATGACAATTACCATCGATTACGGAATAGTAAACGAAAATAACTCTATCTCGTCTCGAGACCTAATGTTTCAATGAAACCAAATTGGTTTGTATCAGAGAGATCAACAGAGAGTTGTAACTAGCATTCCTCAAGCTTCATAGTCTCATTCATAATTAAACACAGAGAACTGAGCTATACACTACGATTTTGAAAGAGGCTCATGTGAACAAATATTTTCCCGGCAAGAAAAATTATATAAAAAGCATTTTTTTAAGTGAACTGAAAAAATAGAAGTAAGCTTGGCCTTGTTGAATGTTCTATGTCGCTTGGTGGGCTGTGAGAGAAGCAATCGATGACGGAGAGAGTTGGGGCCACTTGGCCGCCTTTCGGATGACAGACGGGACGGGTCTTAGCTTCTCCTCCTGAATCTAACAAACAACCCATCCTTCTTCACAGCGTTTACTGTCCGAATTCTTAATTTAGAGTATAGATGTAGGAACTCTGAAAGAATAGTGTGCAAACGAATGAAACAAAAAAATCCCGATGTTTCCAGAGAACAAAGAATATAACGAACATTGCTGCAGTCTTTATTCACAATAGCCAGAGTTCAAAGTAGACATAAACTACCATTTCAGAAAGGAATAGTAGCAATTGAAATTGTGTTCCTTTTCTGGACGAACGATGTATATGGTGTGAACGAGAAGATAAGGATACAAAATTTTGAGCTCAGTTATCTATTTTCGAATCATTGCCATCGGAAATTATGGCTAACATAAGAGGTGTCAGACACAAATTGGTGATTCATCAACGCTCGTAAGGGAATTGAACATGCTACCATATTTTCCTAACCGCACCACTTGCAATGCGCTACAAGAACCCTTGCGACACGTCTCAGCTAGTGCAACCAACAATCACAACTCTCCCTATTTTTCAATTTCTGATAACAGGTAAATTGCAAGCGGGAAAAGCCTGCGATTTTTATGAATTTGAACACGGATTAAAAAGAAAAAATAAGTTAGAAGACAGAAGCAAAAATTGAGCTCAGAACTCTGTTAGAATCATCGCCATCGGAAATTATGGCTAACATAAGAGGTGTCAGACTATATATACCTGTCATTCATCAGCGCTACACGTTTTCGAACCCGCTACGTTTTTCTCGTATTAGATTTCTTACCAATGTACTATGGTACGACATTTACTTGTTTTTCATGTTTACCAACGACGGATCTCTCAACTCGTAAAAATGCTCTTTATTGAAAATGAAGAATGCATTTTTTTATAGTCTTCTCTTTCTCCTTTCCGGACATGGGCAGTAGCCAGCATCTTCTCCTGGCCCACCTGGTTCTCCATAGTTTCCAATTCCTCCATCATAACCGTCGGCTCCTAAGTAAAATTATTATTATGCGAACTAACTTGCATTTATTCAAACCTGCTTTTCCTGCTTGTCCTTCTTTTCCTTGTGGTCCTTGTGGTCCTGGATTTCCAGCAGGTCCAGTAATTCCGGGGAATCCTTTTGGTCCTGGTGGCCCAGTAACTCCAGATGGTCCGGAAGGTCCCTTCTCTCCACGAACACCTTGATTTCCAGCAGGACCCTTTTCTCCATCTTGTCCAGGCTCTCCTGTTGATCCCATTTCTCCTTGTGGTCCACTGATTCCACTGTTTCCAGGTCTTCCAGGCATTCCTGGTCGTCCAATAACTCCAGGTAATCCTTGAGGTCCAGGTTGTCCAATATATCCAGGTGGTCCACGAGGTCCTGGTGGACATACACGGCATCCATCAGGCTCTTGTTCATAGCTTGGATTTATTCCAGATAGACCACGCTCTCCTGGCTCTCCAGGCTTTCCAGACAAACCATCAAGTCCGTCAACACCAGGGCGTCCCTTAGGACCAGCTGGACATTCATTTTGCTCATCACAATCTGAAATATGAAGCATGGAATGTATTTCAAAGACTTGAGAGCAGTGCATATAGAATAAGAAACTTACTACAAACTTCTCCAGCTTGACGTTTTTTGATGTTTCTGTTCAAGAGGGAATCAACTCGTTTGTTCTGAACCAATGTTCCCCAAACTTCATCCTACAAAGAGTTTTATAAACCAAAGAACTATTGTAAGGTTTCTAAACCTGCATGATATTGAATTCATTGATGTTAGTTCTCAGCCCATATTGGATATCTTGGACCTTTCCTATGAAAACTGATAAGGAGAGTAAAGTCAAAGACACAACAATAGAAGAAAAGCCGATGGCTGACCATGCGGCCACGTGCCCATTCGAAGACATTCTGAAATTTCAAAGAAAGTGGTAACAAATATTTGCGAACGAAAGGTATCCTGGCTTTCTGCATCTCCTTTATATAGTCATAAGCAGGGGTGGGGAGAAATGAAAGCTTAGCAGGTATAAAACCTGATTTGGGAAGCTTTCTTAATCATAGAAACTATCATCTCTTGTAGTTTATGGTTACGAAAAAACATCATTTTCTTTTTCTTTTCCCATTGGTAATCTTACTCTGCAACTGGAGATTAATTACCTTAAAATCATTTCTCAGAAAGCAAGATGAAGCAAATATTTTCGCCGAAAAGTGTTAGTGAAAACTGAAAGTATAAATTTGGTTCAAAACCATACTCAAATTATGAATATTCTAATTACATTGTTGGTGTCTTCATGAAAAAATGACTGAAAAAGGTTTTTCCGTTGCTGCATTTTCCGGTTTTCTTTCAGTTCCGAAGGTTGTCACTTCGTCATGTAAGATAAGAAGATCGTCTCACCTATGTGACCGTTTTGGGGGTTGGAGAAGATCTTAATTATTTGAGTAAAAATACAATTTATTAAAATTTGAATTGAATTACATTCGGCAAGCATAAAACAGAGGAAGATTACTAAGAGAATAAAAAATACACGCTTTTTTCACTAGTTTGTTTATTTTCTGAGATAATATTAAGTTTCTAATGCTAAAACATCATTACCCGTTCTTTATATGGTTTTAAAACAATAAGTTAGTGAGAGTTTAGTATTTTCTTGCCATACATAGCTTGTTCTATAGGTTGTTCCAAAATTATAACATTATGCACGGGTCGAGCAACCTCGTACTCTTTCTGCGGACGTCGTGATGGTGTGGATGAGTACATCTGAAAAAGAAATTTAATCAACCGCTCTCTACGTCAAATGAAAAATTAATAACCCGTCATTCACGTCAGTAAGATTCTTACGCGTAGCTTACGTGAAATCTTTTATACAATCGATTTCGTGCAATTAGCATATTAAAAAATCTCACATGACATTCAAACGTTCTACGACGTGTCAATGAAATGACAAATCGTTGCTTGGAACAAAAGTGAACTTGTTTGATGTCTCGAAAAAGGTTATTTAACGTGAACTTTTACGAAATGTTCGGAAATACAGCTCAATTAGGACAGACTCTAGACGCTCATTATGAGTTGAACAGACGTCAGTGGCTGTTATGGGCTTTAAATAGAAAGTTGAAAAAGTTGATAATAAGTGTAAAAATCGTCCGAAAACATTAAGGATGTCAGGATAGATATACAGCAAAAAAGTTTTGATTGAAAGTGTAACGTTAAATGAACTCACTCTATAACAGGCATAAATAATGTAGAAAAGGAAAAGATGTCCGAACCAAACAAAAGTCAAATGGCTGATTACGTGGTAAAGATATTTGGCTGCAAAAAAGAGAACTTTACAATTAAAAAGAGACACAAACCGCTTTTATGGTATGGATCATAGTCCAAAGCCGGGATATGAATGTTAGGTTTAGAATCGTTTTCTCGTAAGAATAATTGAATTACGTAATATACTATCACAATCAACAGCGAGAGAACTCTGACAGCCTAAAAAATAGTTTTTAGTCTCAAACTTCGATTAGAAGACCAACTTGAGTAATCAAAAGTGGTAGAAAGAGGCCAGCTTTTTCTGAATAGATTCCTTGGATGAAACAGAGGAAACTTATAATTTCTAAGAGGAAGAGAACAGCGTGTCCTAAAAAATATTCTGAGAGTGTTTTCAATTTTTTTTCTTACCAATTGGAGGAACAATGAGGTAGAACTTCTCAATGAAGAAATATTGAGCCAAGCCGAGGCAAAGAAGTAAAATGAACGCAATTATTGCTAGAATTGATTTCTGAAAGAGAATATGCTAAAGGGTGGGAGTAGATGAAACGAAACCTTAAAATTTAAGTTGCAAGTACATCGGGATCCAGGAGTTGGATGCGATAACCAATCGTAGAGTCCGAAATACATATTTGGCTGAGAATTATTGATGCGATCTGCAGAAAAAGAAAAAATGAGATTGAGACTTATATGTGTCGCTTTTTTCCGACAAACGAAAGTGTTGTTGGGGCGAATGAGCTGAACAAATGAATACATAAAACAAAAGCAGTTCATGGAAAAGGAAAGGGGGATAGAAGAAACAATTTCTTATATAAATAGATAAACATTATGCTGATGACTTTTACCATATAAGGTTATTATAAGGTTTCTAAGGAGCAAACATACCAGTTGGGTGGAAGAAAGGGTCCATGATGTACACGGAATTCAATTGAATCTTCTTCATTTTGCTCAACTTTCTATCTAACTGACTTCTATCAAGACAAGGAGGGGCTGATAACGAGGTGGAGCCTCCGGTCTAATGACAGCGACCTACGACTGTGATTTACAGAAATGTACATCAAGGAGAGAGACGTAGATGGGTCGGCATACTCAAAGACTTTCGGATTCAGAAGAGAACGTTCACAAGATTTACAGTCGTCGTTTGTTGCCTGCTAAAGTCACTCAGAGCAGGCTTTGAACGACAAAAATTGGACGATTCCGGTGGTCGTTTGATAGAAAAGGAAGATCGCTACCATTTTAGTATGGGAGTCTAAGAAAAGCGAGTTTTTTTTATTAACGAAAAGTACGAATGTTGAGAGACATCAGAGCTCGAAATTTATAAAAGGGTGAGGGGGGGGAGATAGAAGGGAGGAGGCTAGCCGTCAGCTCATCCCTCGAGTGTCATGTTGTCTAGAATAAAATGAGCATAAATGGCGTGTAATATCATAGATTATCAATGAAAAAATATTCACATAAAGAAAATATTTCTGAGCAGCTTAATCAGATTATAGATCTAATGATAGTTTGGAAGATTAGTATCCATATAAGGACAAAAAAGCCAAGCATTTAATCCTTTTCTACAAAAATTAGAACGAAAAAGCTTTCCGTATTTGTATATCAAAGGATTCTTCTCTTCGCATGAAAGTCGCAACTCATTGAAGTGTGAAATCACGAGAATGGGCCATGTAAAATAGACAAAAGAAGAAATACTTGGCGACCATCAAGCAGCTGCTAAATTAGGCAAGTCGATGAATGATATCCTGAATTTCGTCTTGAAACTCAAAAAAAAAACATATTGGATAACAGCGGCTGGCTGACAGATGACGTGACGAAATAAGTTAAATGAACTTTCATGCTAATTTGTGAAGAATAACTTTGTACAGCGTCTAACAAAGAGAAGTTTCAAAGTGAAACATTCCATTTAGGCAATAAGGACGGGAGATTCAGAATGAAAAACCTGAACAAAACAAGCCAGATGACTCATAAAAAGCGTTCTTAACTGAAAGAAAAATCAATTTATCGGATAGAATTGGAAAGTTTCTTGAACCATCTTGCCATGGATAATGTGTGTTTATAGCGAATGCACGAGAATAACCCAAAAGTTAATGATGAGAGACACTCCTTGCGTGCTATGAAAACCCTCAATTATTAACGTTTGAAGGGCAAACACACAGTGTGAGATGATAGAGAAGAGATAATTCTATAAATGAATAATTGAAAAAGTTATGATTTTGATGAAACAAATCGAAGGAAGCAACGCACCTACCACACTGACAGGCGGCAAGATCAATATAAGAACAGAACCGGAATGAGGAAAACAAGAGAGAGAGAGAAAGAAAAGAGAGAGGGAGAGAGAGAACTCAAAATGGGAGGAGAAGAAGATGGAGGAAGTCACTGGAAGTACGAAATATGAAGGAAAAGTGAGAAAATGAACAGACAAGAGAGAAAGAGAAAGAGAGAAAGTGAGATGAGCGAAAAATTAAAACAAATACGAGTAACAACGACTAAATTGTTGATGAAGTGCTCGTTTAACTACAGCACTTCCTACATCCCTCACAATTGCTTACAATATTCTCCGTTTTTTACTCCATAGTAGGCTCCAACAATCACGGATCGCATTGCAAGAAAAAGAAGCCAGAAATCGACAAAAAGCCTTATAAGTCATATGAAAAAGAATAAGAAGAAAGCATTTTTTAAGAATCTCTCATTTCAAACGAGAACTAGAAGCGACAATTCAATCAAGAAGATATCCTGGATATATATCTTTTACTTTTTACTCAATCTGACAACACAAATAACTTGATTGAGTATGTTAGATCGTGACAACTTGTAAAGATTAAATCATAATTAGAGAAATTCAAAAATTGCAATTTTTGGAGATACAAACGTACGCAAAGTATATTACCGTACTCGCAGAGCAATTTATGCAAATTGTTATGAAATTACCGTATTCAATTATTTTCAAACGAAAAGACGCCTTGAGTGACTGGTAGCATGTTGGCGGTCAGCTGCAATTTTTTTTTTTGAGTTTCCGCTAATCGTTTTTTGTAGTTTGGTTGCCTAATGAGGGAATGAGGCTAGTAGGCTGAACTACATTCAAACATTCCTCGATTTTTATCGAAAATTGTCAAAAATTTTTAAACCTAAGTTTTTGTTTTATTTTTTGATCAAAACGAGGATATTCTTTATCCATTGTGGTTTTGCGTTCTTTTCTTACTCATCTCAAAACAAGCCCCTCGAAGTTATCAGAAAAAAAGATTAAATGATATATATGCAAATTTTTGGAATGTTAATTAAAATTATGTGTGCACCCATTGCATTCATTGCTCAGCTTCCGTGTATGTCACCGAAATGGTAATGTATGCGAACCGGAATCGAGATTCTCATAATTTTTTTCTTCTCTGATGCTCTCCACAAAGTTTGTTGTTAATAGGTATGACTATCGACGAGAAAAACGAGATTTTTGGCGTTCAAAGCTGTTGTTGCAAAAACGAAGAAACAAATCAGAATTCAGCTCAAGTGGTGACGCTAGCGAAAGACACAAATTATACCAAAAGATTACGCTTCAATTCAGCTCAGGTTCTTATCCACTGATCACTCTTAACTTCCTCTCAACTTTTAGTTTGAAGTACTATCCCCAAAAAATAGATACCTTAATAACCGAAGTAAGTGGTGCACCGACACCAAATGCTTATCTCATTCTGGTAAGCGTACTTCAATATTCGATTTTGAATCGTGTATGTGTTGCAGGAGCTTTGGCTAATTTTCTTCGTCAATGGTATCGCCTGAGGAATAATGTTTGCGCCCATTGTGCAACACTATGTTACGCCGAAGATGCAAAGTTTACCTTTACAAACCACATAATAACAGAAGAATTTTGTCGGGCATGTTCTTCACACTTTTTTATTTCACATTTTCTTTGTTTCAGCGGTGTTTAACGAGGGCTCAAACAACTTGGGATGTAGGTGCAACCTTGAATAAAAAACATGATAGTGCCATGGTTTTGGCTATAAAAACGCAAGGAGTTGATGCATTGTGCCCATCACCCAGTATCTGTAAAAAAACATTGACTTGTATAATCGAACTCTTTTACTAACATTTGATAACTTTTCTTTTTCAGCTCCAGTTCATATGTGCACATGTTCCAATAATTCTTATTTGATAGTTAACTTGGAAAATGCCAAGGATTTACGTGTTTTCCGGGTAATTTAGGTGTTCAAGTTTATTAAGCCAATGTGTTTGTTCCAGAATATTAAAGAAGCCTGATGAGTCTTTCAGAAATAACCCCCTCCCACCCCAGAAGTTAATCATATTAGGATATTAATGTTTGATCTCAGTCTCTCTTTAATATGAGTGAATACTTTTTTTTATCGAAATAATGTGAAGAGCTAGGTGATTGTGAATGTCATTGTTATTGCTTGAATATTAACAACAATAAAATTTAATACATATAACTTTTCTGTGACTCTCCTTTTATGGATTTATAAAAGATACGGTGGCCCTAATTGCCGCGTGTTCTTTTGGTGCAATTGTGCGTGTGCACGAAAATGCTTAAACATAAGGCTAGCAAGGCTTGCTTGTCCTGCTGTTAATTTGCATAAACTTTGCTTGGTTCTTCAGCTTTTCCTGTCAAGTTTCAAGATGATTGAACTCTTCACCATATTTGGGAAAGGAGGTATCGTTTTGTGGTGCTTCCAAGTGAGTTTTATCTAATTTTGAAGTGATTTAATCGGATGTTTTGAAGGAAGGCGCTCAACTGTTCACAGAATCTGTTAATCGACTCATCAGCGATGTTTTGATGCAGGTAATACAGTTTTAACTTCTTCTTACTAATTAAGTTCAATTCAAGGAACGTGGAGATGTGACCCAGTTCAAAGACAACGGTATGACAATCAAGTTCAAGCTTGACAATGAATTCGAGCTTGTCTTCTTGGTATGTTTAATTACAAATGACAAAATTGACTGAATAATTCAGGTTGTTTATCAATCAATCGTTCAATTATCTTACACGGACAAACTCATCAATGATGTTTGTCAAAGATTCAGGGATTTGTACAAGAATGTTCTTCAAAATAAGCAGGTATTCCCCAATCGGCTGTTTCAATAGTTATCCCTCATTGCTCAGATTTTCTATCAACATGGCTCAAAATCTTTCCGTCATTTTGATGAAGAGTTTCAAAGGTAATTCATGAACACATTTGTGAACTATAATCTTATATTTCCAGTATCTTGAATGAGAATATGAGACAAAGCTTGAAAGCTAGTGAAACTGTAAAAAAGCCAAAAACATTCCAAGTAATCATTTTTCTTTTTCATTTTCGAAGCACAACCGGTTACGCCTGTTTGTTCTTTCAAATAATGATTTTCATTTCTGTTTCTTGTATCGCCCACGTCGTTTGATAACAAAGCTTATTTAGGAAAGTGCTAAGTCTCAAAAAACTGTCGAATCTCTTATTGTAAGTCGTCCTGGAGATGATAAGAAAAAGAAGAAGGAAGACAGTAAGAAAAAAGCGGAGGAACAGAAATCGTTTGTCAGTTCTTTGATACTTAGAACGCTTATCGTTGTAGGGAAACAGCCGAGTCCGGAAGTGATTATGGATCATCGGCTCCTGGCTCTCCAGAAGATGCTGAGATGAAACGGAAGCGTGATGCGCTGTTTAAAAAAATGCAGGGTGGCTCTAAAAAGGAACCAAAGTGAGTTACACTCCAAGAATGAATGTTTTTAAAATGAACTTCAGGTCTCCTGGCAAAGAAGAACCTAAGAAGAAAACAAAACAAGCTCGAGTCTGGGCTTTGAGCGGCCAAGCAGCAGATGCTCAATCATTGGATTTCTCTAGCGACAAGAACCAGGAAGTTCGTTTTAAGTTTCAATTTTTTTGCTTTGTAATTATTAACTTCTCTCATGGTCAAAATCTTCTAGGGAGGCGCTCGTGAGGAAGAGGAAGCGAAATTTGTTGAAGAGCAGCGTCGTTTCGTCGGCCAATCGGCTAATTTACACGACTTGGATGAGTCTGAGGATGAATCTGAGGAGGAAGAAGAGTAACTTGTTTACAAACTATTCCAAAAACAAATTAATTTTCAGAGTTGTCGCAGCTAAGGCCAATAGCGGAGGATGGTTCAGTGCCTTCAAAGATCTTGTTGGAAATAAAAAACTCGCAGCTGCTGATTTGGAATCTGTTCTAGAGAAAATGAAAGAAAATCTGATTTGTAAGTGAAAGGATGAAGTGTAGTATGAGATTCTCAAATTTAGTGAAAAACGTAGCCGCCGAGCCGGCTGATAAGATTTGTCAATCCGTCGGACGAAAGTTGGAAGGAAAAGTTATTAGTACATTCAGCCGTGTTAATACAGAAGTCAAGGAAGCAGTTCGGGAGTCATTGACTCAGGTGATTCACTTCTTCATATAATGTTTCATATTTTTGGTTTCTAGCTTCTAACCCCAAAACGACGTGTGGATATTCTTCGAGACGTGGTTGAAGCTAAACGAGAAAGTCGACCTTATGTCATTGTGTTTTGCGGAGTTAATGGAGTTGGGAAAAGTACAAACTTGGCAAAGGTTTTATTTCATTGTTCTTATTTTTATTAAAACGTTTGATAGATTACCTTCTGGCTCAATGAAAACGGTCATCGTGTCTTGATTGCTGCTGGTGATACTTTCCGTGCGGGAGCTGTAGAGCAGTTAAGAACACACACTAAGCACTTGAATAATCTGCATCCGAACTCTGTTCAAGTTTGATTTTTGAATTCGAACGTTCAGTTCAAAGATGATTTATAGCTTTATGAACAAGGTTACGGTAAAGATGCTGCTTCCTTGGCTGCTTCGGCTATGCTAATTGCTCAGGAACGAGGAATTGACGTGGTCCTTGTGGATACTGCCGGTCGTATGCAGGATAATGAACCGTTAATGAGAGAATTGGCTAAGGTTGGTTGTTTACCACTTCTTCTGTTCTGAATATCTTTTTATAGCTCATCAGGATAAACGAACCTGATTTGGTGCTGTTCGTGGGAGAAGCGCTTGTTGGTAACGAAGCGGTTGATCAGTTAGTCAAGTTCAATCAGGTATTCAGAAACTTCTTTCTAATTTTGGACTTTCTCTTTCAGGCACTAGCTGATAATGCCACACTGGGTAAAGAACCACGGTTGATTGATGGAATTGTTCTTACCAAATTTGACACCATAGATGATAAGGTTTGTTCACGCATGGTCTCTGAACAACATATCATCATTTCAGGTGGGAGCTGCAGTTTCTATGACATACATCACTGGACAGCCTATCGTATTTGTTGGATGTGGTCAAACGTATTCTGATCTCCGAAATCTAAATGCTGGTGCTGTCGTAAACGCTCTTCTGAAGTAATTCCTCTCATTGTTATTAATTATTTTGCTGGCGTAATTGGTTCTGGTTCTTCAGTTGTTAGTCAGGAGTAGTATTTCTATTTAATGCTTATTTATGTACACATATGGTCCTTTCTTTTGTGATACTTTTTTTGTGCTATATCTGTCTTCATACTTCTATTTATTCAATGGTTCTAATATTATTATTATTAAACATCTTTATTTTTCAATTGCGGCACTAAATGAAAAAGAAAACATGAAGACGCTTGAACCCTGAGGGAACGGATAATCCAACAATATGTTGTGTTTTTTCAAGAGTTGCCCGACAAACTGCGAAAGTTAACTTCATTTTCTCCATCAGTTTATAGTAATAGCTGGCTGTTCTGGTGATTGATTTGCATGTTCTTTGAGCGAGCCTCTCGACTCAAAAGGGCATGAATGAATGGAGGACGAACTCGACGACGGATGCTGAAAATTTTATCAAATTAGTTATTAGAGAGAAAACGTTTGAAGAACCTCTTCAGCTACGCTTTGATGCCGTTTTATTTTTGGTGAGAATGGCATCTGATGAAGACGTCGAGCTAAGCCGGCCACACCCTCAGAAGGTTCTGGTCTCATAGGACATGCCTGATGTGGCTCTTCTTGTTGATGATGAGGACCGTCTGAATCGGTTGACTCCTAAAAGCATGAGAGATTATTGAGGAACGAAATACATTTTTTACGTTATGTAGATGGCGGGTGGCATGATGAAGAACCGTTGATTGCTTTGGGAAAACAGCATGCTGTGTATTCCGGTTTTCTTCAAACCCTGCCCGTAACTAAAATAAATCCAGTCAACAAAATCGTTCGAAAATATGTTTAACTTACTTGATCAACTACGCAAGCTGTTAGAATTACCCATGCCTGACCTGCTCCAGGCAAGTCGCGAACGGCTTCTTGAGCGAGGACAACATCAATTATGACCTCTCCAAGTTTTTCCCAATATGTTCCTGTTAATCCATATGGCCGTAGAGATCCGTGAGCTCTCCCTGAAAAATGAAAATATTTTTGTTCTCTGCAAAAAAAAAAGCTCCAATAGCAACCTAGCTGCGTGAGTATTGAAGTAAAAATGACGCTTATACATTTGAATTGCTAATTACACGTACCTATCATACGTGGATCGAGCTCGGTCCCAGTGTCTGTCCTTTTGCTTTTTTCAACATCCAAATTCTTTATGACGTTATCGAACATTTTGACGGTTACCTTAAGCAATATTTGAAAACAATCTCAACACTCAGTTAGTACTTTAGCATGATCACGTAAAGAAGCCATCTCATTCCTCGACATTGCACACAAGAACATTCGAGTTGTGAACATATCCCTTATTTGTGGAAGATATCTAATCAAACGATCAAATACCTGAAAGTAAACTTATCTTTCGATTTTAAATTTAAGCTTTTACCTCTTCGAAAACATTTTCAACCCGTTTTCCGCCATTTCTTGTTTGAAGTCTGTGCCAGGTAAATCTGAGACCTCTTCGTTGTAGTTTGTTGAGCTTAGATTCGTAATCATAAGGCTTCATTGCTGATGTCGTAGCTCCATCTGATAATCAATACAAGGATTCATTAGGAAAATATCGAACTACCTTGTGTGATGGCATCACATAGACTTGGCATGCTGCTAGTTCTTCGTACAGTCGTCCCTTCGGCTGAAGAATCACCTGAGCCTCCTAGAGTCTTCTGACGAACAGCTTTCCGACTGCTGAAATGATTTCTCACATTTAACAAGTGCTCGATCATGCTCAGTCGCGGACTTGAAGAAGGCAGTCGTCCTCCGACAATTTTAGCCCTTATTTAGGCATTGTGGGAGTCTGCCTTCCTCGCCATTATTCTCTTCATCCTATGTTCACTGATTCACACAACAAAATATTTTCTCAATTTACGAGCTTTAACCTAATCTGGCAATTTGAAGTAGAGTTTCTTCGCATCAAAAGATTGAAAAAACGTGAAGAGGATTAAATATGTAAAGTGTAAGATATAAAAGAGAAAAGGACATCTGTATTCTTCGAACAAATTATCAGAACCAATAGGATAGGCCTACACTCTTTCAATATAATTTTATAAAATATTAATTGATGTTCCGAGCGAGTGCATTCCGTTGTTTTTGAGGAGCTTCTCGAAATAATTGAAGAAACATACTAAATCTAAGAAAGCACTCATGAGACAGGAACTATTGTCTCGGAAGTTTAGATAGATTTCTGTCAATACCTGTTACACTTCTTACTGGAGCGAGACTTGCTGATGGCTCTCAAGCTGGCTGTGAATCGGTTATTACGCTTCATGTTAATCATACTGATCTGGATATTGAGATTCTAGCTCACACGAAAGACTCACGTCAATATATCTAGGAAATATAGACAAAAATTAAAATTTCTGAGAAAAAAGTTTGAATAAGCGTGGTGATCACTCGTTTTTTCAGTTACGAGCTTGAGGAGGTAGTCGGCACCCGCGAGCTTTCGCAAAAAAATGAACAAAGAAGAGAAGAAAACGGAAAACCCGTGAAGGATCGGGAGTTTACAAAACATAAAAGAGAAAAACAGAGTGAAACTCGGTTATTTATAGAGAAAAGGGGGTGTAAAAGGAAGAATTTGACAAGTAGATGTCTGCTTTTTCACAAAATGATCAATTTGATTGGACATCTATCTATCAGCTATATAAGGATATTACTTATACATCACGTCAATGGCAACTCCAATTCTTTCTTTTCTTCTCATTTGGAATATAATCTTGCCAAAAGGGACAAATTGAAACTTCAATTGGTGAAGAAGCTCGAAAGGAAGTTATGGTTTTACGACAACATGATAAGATGGCAAAAAAGATAATTTGCGGAAAAGATACATTCGAAATGTTGTGAGTGCAAGACATTCAGAGTGTTCTTCTATCTCATCTAGCATATCACGTTCCAAGTTATATTTTGAGTGGCAAAAAAACGTCTCATAAATAGAACCAAAAACTGGTCGTTTTTTTTTGTGTGGAAAATGTTAATCTGGAAGCTGAATTTAGACAGCCACACAATGACAATTACAAGCAAGACTATGAAAAGAAAGTTTTTGGGAAAGGGAAAAACAGAAAAATTCGAAAAAAAAATTAAAAACGAAAATGTTTTGTTTTATTTATGTCCGAGATTAATTAATATAATCCTCTAACAGGGAAGAAGAAAATAATACAAAAAATGAGGATTCGATAATTTCTTGCACATAAAAACATTCACAAAACAAGAGAACCAGAATCCGGAACGGAAAAGGAACTTTCTTGTTTTGAATTCAACTCGTAATGGAGTGAGATTAACTGAACATTTTTTTTTTCGAATGCCTTTCCAGTGTTTGATACGAAAATAGAGTTGTCAAGGGTTCAAATAATTACTCGCAACGTGCATATAATGCTTCTGTAGAGGGAGAAATCACACGCTGAGCTAGGAATGAGATTGAAATTACAAGAGAATAGTTTGGGAAAGAATTGGTCTGGGGAAGAAAATAACATTCAAAGATTAACAGAAACTTCTGAGTTTATCTTCCTTTCTCAGTCTCTCTCTTCTCTCTATTCGTTTCTCTCTATCTTAGTCTCTCCCTCTTTCTCTCTCTGGCCCTCTTTCGCAGCCTCTATCTATTTGTCTCGTTTCCATTTTTTAAATTATAGACGATGGTTTTGTGCGAAGAACTTTGGCGAAGAAATTTCCTTGTTTGCAAGTAAAAAGAGAACTGGGTTTCATTCACACCAGAACAATCAGAAGGTTTGCTCCAGAATCAAAAAAACTTTGCAAAAAACATCAAAAACTGTGAAAAGGTTTTGGAAATTAGCATATAAGAATGCAATTGATAAGTATTGAGTTAAGAAACCGAACATCTGGAGACGAAATAAAGATTAAAAGTGCTTTTCACATTAAATCTTATTGGATGTTGGATGGATTGAACGATGACAAAGCGATAAAAACCTTCATCTTCTCAAATTATGGACGATAACATTTCAAACTTTCCCATTGTTTTCTTCGTTTTGAGCTTACCATTTTCGATTACGAGGGACACTCGTTCCTGGCTGTTCATCCATTTCCACTTCTTCATACGAACTTGGACTGCTTTTCCTCTGACGAGCTAGTCGACGGGAAACCTCCAAAATTACTTTTTAGTTTCAATCATTTTTAAAAACGTTTTCCCACGTTGTGTATACGTGGTAGCTAACACATGCAAGAGCGGACAAAACGAATTTCACTTTAAATTTTTTAATGAAATGAACGGTTGTGTCATACCTGCTGCAGAGTCTGAGCAGCTTCCAAAGCAGCAGCTTCTCCTTTCTCCTGTTGCTCCAGCTCATGTAAAAGCCTGCGTCCTCTTACTATCTTCGCTATGAGAAACATTTCAGTATTCTTTCTGTAAAGTATTTTTAAAGGATAGAACGTAACTAAAGAAGTAAAAGGAAAAAAGAGAAGTGATTAAGCTGAGAAGCTTGAGAAGGAAATGAATTTCCTATAAGGCAAATATGTAAATAAACCTACTAAGGAGAGAAGAGCCAAACCTAGAGAGGAATAAGTCAAGCAAAGAAGAAAAAAAAATACAAAATCTCCTCAAGTACAAATGCAATTTCAAAATTTGTAGGAAAATTGCGAATAAAAAAGTTCGAGCAAGAAATACAAAACGAATGCTTTGCGGCTGGTTCTTTATGAAATAAGAGAAAGTTTCAATGGATAAATAGAAGGCGATTATAAGAGATTTCATATGTTTTTCCTATTTTTACATAAAAATTATCCTTTTATGGACAACACACTTCAATTTACTTAAAAGGTATAAACAATTTAAAAGATTTATCGTTTGGGAATACCTGAAACAATTCCCTTGATATTCTTCTCTTCCTTTCTTTCACTCACATTCTAATAAGCATTCCCATCTCACTCTCGGCACACTCTTATATACTTTAAGCTAGGACTCATCTCTACCTATTCCTAGAACGCTGATGAAGGTGTAGCCCCTTTTCCTTTTATAGATTTTCTCACTATGCCTTCCTCTCTGTCTCATTCATCTTGTTCAAAGTATATTCAAAAATATCACTCGGAAGCGTTAATAAGGACTCAGAAGCAAAGGTCGAAAAGAGAAAGCGCTGCTTGAAAGCAAACGTTAAAGCAATAAAAGAGTTCCTTCTATCAAAGTTACAACAATACGATATACTAAAATGAAATAAAGCTGTCATCTCAGTCTCATGCTATGAGTTATGTGAGCCAATGAGTTATTTGATTGGGCTAAGTAAGATGGGAGAAGAAAGTCTCAGGTGGAAAGCAAACTTTATCGAAAAACTTGAAATAAAAGAGCAAAAACGAAAACATGTGTAAGAAATATAAACTCACAGGCAATCATCTCATTAGATCTCTATTGGAAGCTTCTTCTAGCTTTTCATTTTCTTTTCTCCCACCCCCAATTCGTTCATTTTCTCATCTGCTCTCTTCAAATGTTATTATGTTTTTTTCTTTTCTTTTCCTCCTCATTCTACCTTTTATAGAAACAGACAACTAAATAAGACAAACGTCATTTTAAACATCTTCTGATTTCTTTCTACCAATTTTCACGAATTCATCGAAATTCTAGAATGATTAAGCTATTGACAACTTCATCACAACAATTCTCATTTCTAGAAGTTCTACTCTAAAAAAGGCGAAGAATTAGCAAAAGCTAGACTTTCAGGACAGAGGCTGTTAAGCGGCTTTCTTTCTCTCCTTCTTCCATGACAGTTTTTATACTTTCTACCCCCATAACAATGCGTGCAAAAATGAAATCATCCATGAGATTCGGATTTGCTCACAAATCCACGCAAACATTATCGTTTACGTCGGCTTCATCAAGATCATCAATGGCTTTTTAGCTTCAGATGTCGTGATGAAGCTGACTTGCTGCACATCTAACCGGTCCGGTTTGTGCCGTAATTTGTAGTCCATTAGAGAGAATGAAAGAAGCTTTTTCAACTGACTAACATGACTTACGACAACAGCCAACAGCCTGTCCAGTCAGTCAGATGGAAAGTTGCCCATTGATGTTCAAAACCTTTTATGGTTTTCAATGGCAAAGTTCTCTTTTTTTGTCTTCTCCATCTTCTCACGGGGTTCATGCAAATGATTGCAAAACATATGAAGCAATTAATCTAATATTAATGAACAAAACATACAGAATGTTCCTTTTATTTATAATTTTTCCATAAAATGAATTCTTCTTCCATTTTTGTCTTGGAGTTTTGGGTTAGACAGGAGGACGATGGGAAAGCAAAAGTATTTAGTCTACACGTACATTCGTTCCTATTTTGACGTGAAATTGACGTGAAATCTTCATTCTAGTCAGAGGAGAAGCACAGAGCGGTTGTTCCCATCTCCCCACTTTGGGAACACTGATGAAGTATAATACATAGAAGCTATTACAATAAAATGAAAAAGAATATTATATTATTCTTCTTCTGAACTTTGCGAAGCAGAGAAACAAATGTTTGATTCTCACAGATACGATGAATATGAACAGAGGTCATCCACATGTTAAAAGGTTTAAATTTCACTCTTAAAAGAACATTGGAAGGAACAGAACGCATGATAAGGAGAGAGAAGAATGAGAAAAAGGGAATCAAATAGAAAGGAGGGGGAGAGCTTGAAAGCGGACACGTTGCAGGACAAAGTGAGATTAAAGTTGAAAATGCTTGAGAGCCTGACGGGAAGTTCATGCTGGGTCAGAAGTTTTTGCTTTTTAAGGAAGTAACTTGGAGGAGGAAAGAGGGAAAGTGAATAAAATAAAGTAAAATATCTGCAATGAAATTTGTGGTTACTTAAATTGGAGTTTTTGAGCGAATTTGAAAATGAGAAATTTTCCTCTTCCCTAGGAGGTTATGAAACGTTTGAAGGCCGGAAAAAGCTCTTTATATGGTTATGGTCAATATCAATTAAGTTAGTTCAAAGCTCGTTTTGGGGGAAATAATAATTTTTTTCTGTCTTTGACCGACCGGCTGAGACAGAAAGACAGAAATTTTTAAAAATAAAAAGAAAAATACAAAAAGAAGGAACATGCAGCGGACGTCATTTGGCTATTTTCAATGAAAAGTGGAAGTAGCGAACTACTCTCCTTCTCCCTCTCTATTGCCCTCCCTTTCTTTTCTATTTTCTCTCTCAGTAGATGGAACCTTTGATGGTTATTTCCATTAGAAGAAATATTTCTTGAACTCCATCCATGTTCCTGTCAACTCAAGGGTGGTCATAGAAATATCACAGAGAGATAAAAGAAAAATGCGCTACAATATTTGAGACAACAAAGGATGTGAGCAAGGTAAGTTATCTGGGAACTGAAAAACATTCAAAAATAAGTGGCGGATAGAATGAGAATGAAGGTAATTGAATACTTCTGTAGATTAAGCTAGAAGAGGTTTTCATAATTTAAATATTTTTAAAAACCAGATAACAATGGAGCTCTAACTTTCTTTTCTTCCTTATTTTTCTCTTCTCAACTCTTCACTATACCAAAGGTGATCGGTGAAGTAGAAAATATGTTCCAAGAATGGCTGATGGATATACTCAAACAAAGGAAATAGGGGAAAAGGTTTTGTAGAGAGGCAAAGAAGCTCTTCCTCACGTGGAATTTGCCAGTCAAAACGGCTCGATGCCCTCTAGCAATATGAGAAGCTTATGTTTCACTTACAAGTCGAAACAATTTTTGATCAGAAAAAGTTTTTTTTTGCAACTTTTTTCGGTCTAAATAACAATTTCTTGAAGTTATATTTTATGGAATTTCCTGGTCTTTCCTTAATCAATGGATATTTCCGAAAAAAAAGCGTCGTTGTAAATAGAAGGAAACTTGTAACAAAACTCTTTGTTTAGAAATACAATCTGTTTGTTATTCTGCATGTAAATTAGACAAAAAAAGAGACACCAGTCATTAAATTTCATGAGGAAACGTTTCAAAATATCATTTATTATCTATTCATTTCTATTTCCTTAATAAAATTCTGAAAAATAATCAAACAGGGAGTAAATGAACAGTAGAAAAACTATTTGCTACTATCTCATGACTGCTTGGCGCAATGGTAGCGCGTTCGACTCCAGATCGAAAGGTTGGGCGTTCGATCCGCTCAGTGGTCAAAACTTTTGTAATCGAACCAACTGTTCAGGACACTTGGATGCAGAGAAGGACTAATACGAATCATGATTTTGTGAATAACAAGTCGGGTGTTTCCTGGAAATCGACCTGTTTTCATCAAAAAGCGGAAACTCTATGGCACTTTCTTAATATTTCATGTCTGACTCACTTTCGCATCCCAAAAAACGGCCAAGTGACCTGTGGTTACGGAAAATTACTTGTACTTTACTCTTAAACTTGGTGTTGTGAACCAAGTCATGCGCAGAGTGTTTTAGGAAACGCCTCAAGCTCTGATCTTCGTTTTAGTTATTTTGGATTTCGGAGATCGTAGCTCATAAGTGAATGTTTGGTAACACCTCAGTTCCCTGGAAGTGTGACCCGTTCGAGGTAAGTGTGAGACAGGACGACTGCCTATTTAGATTCCACTTCCTTGCAATTTCAATTACTAAGAACTCATTAGCGAATATTATTTTTTCGTTAATGAAGATCGGAAGCTCAATTGGGATAACGCTAGCCTGTGGTTATTTTCTCCGCTTCCTCATCGTAAATTCTTTGTTTCAGGTGTTAGCAATATTCTAAAATTCAAAGAAAGTGTTTACTTCAACTTCTTCATCTGGTAGTTTGAGAATACAACTGTTAGATAGTAAAGCCATTTACTGATTTCAATCAAAATAATATGTCTTTGGATGTCAGAAATTCCTGCTGAACAGAAGAAAAAATTAATTTTTCATCACTTTTCTTATCTATTATATCTAAGCACTTGGAAATCAACATGTCGGTTGATGCCCGCATATCAGTTTTCATTCCATTGTGTTCTCGATCTATCACATAGTTAAGATTTATTATTATCTCAAAACATATTTCGTTTGAATAAAAAAATATAAATATATAAGGAATTAGTAAGAACCATACGAGATCATGTACAGAAAGCATATGACACATTTCAAATAACGAATAAGTGTTAGTACCGGTAATGGGGAGAAGATAGTTATGTTATAACGGAGGTAGATCGTATAAGTTTTTTTTATGATTTGGTATTGGACAATCTCCTAAATTAATTTGGCTTAGAGTATTCAATGTAGGCTTCGTTTTTCGATCTGGCACTGGTGGTCTTGGTAGCGTCTAAAAGGGGCTGATATATAAAAAGAAAAAGATTGAAAACCACCTTTGACAATCTATCGTCATCAACAATTTTCTTAGGAATTCGGAGAGTTCTGGATGACTCATCGAATGATTCCAAAAAGTCTTCCATCGACTTGCTTTGAACGATCAGGGCTATCGGCTTACTTATCTCACGTTTCTTATCAACTTTATCAAAGCGAACATTTTCCAGTTGTGTTTTTAAGACTGGTGAAGGAAGTGACAAATTCGGATTAATCACGGGTAATCTGACTGAAAGCAGAAAAATAACTTTTTCGTAACAAACATCGTTTCCAACAGTTTTCAATCTCAAATTTGGGGTTCTTGACAGGATTCATCTTCACATATTCAGAATTAAAAATATCGTTTGAATGAGAGACAGGTATTGGCGTGTCCAGTGTGATAATGGGGGGTCGTTTAGGTGCCTGTCTAACGGGTGCTGAAACAGACCGTAAGAATTCATACACTATATCTATTTATACCTAACGAAGGTAGTTGAGTATTAGTCAGAATAGTTATTTCAGTGTCTGTTCGCAGTTTTGGTAGTGCTTGCATTTTTTCTCTGCAATACATGAAAAATGAATGAAAGCCGTTTGAAAGCACACTCACATTAAAGGAGAATTTTGATCTTTCTGCCTAGGACAAGAAATTCTTCTGTAATACAATGAAGTGAAGCGTGCACATAACTTAAAACCCACTTGATGATAATTAATACAGAAAATATGAACGCAGCACAGCCAAATGTAAACGTTGAATATAAATATTTTCGGTCGACAACAAAACGACATGAGCGAACGTCACAGAATATATTGACACATTGGCTGAAAAAAAAAATTTTATAATTAATCTTATCGATTCATATTATTTAATTATAGGTAATTATATTTATAATCTTACCCTTCTAAGCCGCAATCACAGTCTTCTTCATCCTCAACTACCCCATTACCACAAATTGACATTGTTGTTCGAGGTAAAGGATCTTTTGGATAAGATAGACAACTAGCTTGAGGTAAAAGATTCACTAATGCTTGAGCACTACAATCCTTCTCGAAACCACTAAAATAATTCTATCAGATACCGTTTTCCGTTTAATAAGATTATTCAACCGTTTGCTAACATTTTGAATAATAAATGAAATTGCACATTAACACGTGGCATCCACGTGAACTATTAGCGAACTTTGCACGTGAATGTCACGTGGACATGTTCGTTGCTCTCTTTTTACAAAATTTCGACAACTCACTCGATCCGTAAACAATTCTTCTTATTTTTTTTTGAACAAACACAATCGGTTGTCATATCATGCGATAAACCAATCAAATGAGCAAGTTCATGAAAGAATACGGATGCATACTCATATGGAGCCTCCGGGAAAAACTGGAAGATCGAAAATTGGATAAATAAAAACAGAACGAGAGTACTCCGCATAGTCCTACGGAAGTTCTTTTACAAATTCCATCAACATAAGCAATACCGCCTTCATAACGATGTCTAATAAGCATTGCAACATCATGCGATGTCTGAGACGTAGAATGATAAGGAAAAACAACCGGAAGTTTGTTACCAAATCAGTAGTGTCCTGTCTCCATTCAAGGAACTGCTCCAAACTAACGTTATATCCTCTAACTGGCACAATATCAACGACTATTATATGAATGTTGAGTTTATGAGCATACTGTATATTCATATAATGAAATCTTCTAATTAAAAGTATAATTACCATATTAACAGCATGCATGAGAGATGTTAAAGCTGATACGACTTTGTCTTGATCATGACCGTAATATCTTAACTTAATTAAAGATTATTCATAATAATTAGTTTCTGAGAAATGAATTACCACTGCGGCATCAACTGCCAGCAATAGCTCGATGTAGAAATGATTGGGCGCATTGATGTCCGACCAGTCAGGTAAAGATGAAGTCGAACGAAAAGCTGATCGTTCGTCATCTTTTCTTGGTGGTTCAATCTTCGAAAAACCAAAGTAAGAAGATTAATAACCAATTACTTACTTTATCATGAACTATTTGTGATAATTGAAAAGAATAATTGAATAAACTAAATAAGATTAGAGCTATATAGTTCATAGATAAATCTAAAAAATATCTTTTCAAGCAATCAATAGTGAGAGAGAAAGACGTGTTGAGAGAGTAAGAAAGAGCAAGAGAAGACGAGAGTGAAAGCCACAGAGAGAAAAACGCTCTTTAAAGTTAAGAGGAAAATCTTAAGAGACTGTCAAACATCAATTTGAGGATGGAAATGAGAAGAACAGTCCATCTCCATAGTTCATCTTGTGATTTGGGTCAGCCAAAGACATCAGGGCAAACCAGTTGATGACACATCGTCTTCATTTCTCTTTTTTAGTCCTTCTTAGGAAATAGCTTAAGGAGAAAGAGAGAAAAAAAAGGAAAAAGTATTAATCTTAACTATACCATTCAGGCTTAATCCAATTTTCAAGTCTATTGTTACGTTTCGCTGATTGTAAGTGACTGTTCCACATTCACGAGATTATCGTCTGAGATTATCAGGCTATACTGCACTTTCCTTTTTTTTACAACTTATATAAGGAAAAAAAAATATTCTTCTCAATTTCAAGCCCCAAGGTCAAAATACTGTATACATTGATAAATTACAAAAATGGTTAAGATATTATCTCTGACAAGATGCCAATTAGGAGACGTTTCTGATGATTGTCAGCTTCGCCATGAAGATAACCTTCAATAACATTTCAAATTTATTAACTTATTCATAAATATAATTAAAATATAGATTTAGACGTTCTCGATGCCGTACTCACGGATATGATTGTTGGTTCTAACTTTACAAAAGAGTGACCAAAAAAAATTTGTCGCATAAATATTCGTCGGTATTCCATGCTTCTCCAGAAGTACACATAGAAGTTACAGGAGTATGAGATGAGACCTTGAATTTCTCTGCAGGTTATTTTTAGGTTGTGTATTGTACTACCTGGAATAACAGCTAGAAATTCAGCGTCCGTGGCAGCTTCCTCACTCCACATACGAACAAACATTATAATGGAAGCTGATAGGACGGAAGAGAAGAAGAACACAATCTAAAAAAACATAAGGAATGAGCTGCAGCATTGTAAACCTTCTCTTACAACTTGAACTATTAGCGTACTTAAAATGACTTTATGTTTTCTCGACTGTTTTTCGTCATCTCGAAAAGGATCTGAAAATGATGATATTATAATTAGCAGTATAAGTATTAGTACTGAAAAAATATAATTTGGCGTAAGTGACAATGTATAAGACAGTAGTGAAGATGGCACCCCACATATTGTATTTGTTCCACCATTCCGAAACTTTATAAGGCATAGCTAATGGTAGCACGCATAACTCAACTTTCGTATTAGTCAAGTAAAAATAACTAATAATCTGTAAGACATTATGTTATTCTAGTCCACATCCCTAAGTGAATACCACAAATAGCAACCCGAATAGTATTCCAGGTGAGATCATCATCAACAGATATTTTTTGAGTTTCCAAGTTCGATATCTGCACACAGCACTGAGACTAATCAAGTAATGTGAGAAACTCACTCGAATGGACAGGAGATAGCCAAAATACGATCAATCCCTATAGCCAGTATCACATATACTTCAAGAGGTTCGATAAAAATATAAAAAATGTTTGCCCAAAAACAATTTTTTAATTTTGTTTCATATATTTCAAAAGTTAAGCGAAAATACGATTGAAGCTCATTCCAAAGGCACATCAGATCACAGAAAGCTAGGAAAGCCAGCAAAATTCCTAAGAAAAGGAGATAGGATTGAAAGAAACAAAATAGAATTTCTTTTCAACGTACCACATTTCTGACGTAATTCTTTATTTTTCAGCGTTGCAAGGATGATGTTGAGATTTCCAAAAGTTCCAAGAATATTAAAGATGACCAAGCTATTTTTGACGATTGCAAGAGATATATCGGACATTCTGCAAAATATTTTTTTTCTCGTTAGAATATTTAGAAAAATTCATTTGCTCGAAAGATATCAAAAGAAATACTCTGTCGCTCTCTCACTCAACCAATCCGGAAATTTTGCTTCACATCGAAACTTCAGAGCAAATCTCATTAATAGCGTATTTCATGGGCAAGATTTGAGGTCTAGTGAGGTAGTCAAATGGTTTTTTGCTTGACAAAAGTAAAAAAGGAAAAAAGGATGTTAATTCTGATTAAAACTTAATTATTCCACTTGAATAACTTATTCTAATTCTAGAGAATTAACAAATAAACGAGAACTCATTGAGTCTTATGAAGAGTTGTATGCATCTAATAGGAAATGATCTTTGACTGCTCCTGCTAACCAACTCTATGAGCATAATGCACAACCGCTAACTCAAGGAAAAAAACAAGAAAAAATGCTGGAGTGCAACCGCCCACCGGCAATGAAACATAACAAAAGCCAAGAAGCATGTGCACAACCGCAAAATAGTCGAGAAATGACAAATGAAATCAAAATTCTATAGACAACCGCAAATGGAGTGAAGAACTACAGAAGAAATGGGAAAAAAATAGACCGCCAAGTGAAGTGTTAAGTACGAAATGAAGGAGAGCGAATAAGAAGTTCATAGCGAGAACAGTGAAACCTCTAATAGTAGACCAACACGTTATTGGTCGAGCAATACGGAGAAGAAAAGAATATTTAAATGGTGGAAAATTAAATTGCCTTTCATGAAATTATGGCAAAATCGTAAAAACTTTTTTCTCCGAAATGAACGATCAGAGATAGGAAGGACAGATGTTTGAGTATACGCAAACAGTTAAGTATAAAAAACATTTATAAACAAAAAAATGTTATCACAGAAAGAAGAAATATATAATATATAATATGTATGGAGGTAATTTTGAAAATTATATTTGTGTATGAACATCTTGCTTACAAACAACTTCAGATGAAGTGAAAATTTGTGATTGACGAATTATTTGATCTATATCAATTTCTGTTAAAAGCTCATCACTTCTTTGTATTGGAGCTAAGAGTGAACCGGGAATTGTTGTACCATCATAGTAATCATATTCAAGCTCATCAGAAGTTGATAAGCTAGACATGCCGCGTGGTAGGGGCGAGTCAGCAGATGGGCATGTTCGCGTTAGCCTGAAATATTTGAATGTATTCACTTGAAATCTATGATCGTCTGGGTGAAAACTGAAAACACACTCGAAGGTATCAAAGCCAAAAAAATAGAAAATCTAATAATATAATCGATCTATTTTTCATGCATTGTTAAGAACCGAAAAAAATACAAATAAAGGCCATTTTTACCTGCCTTTGGCTTGTTGATCACTAAAATTCATTGAAATATTTTAAATTATATGAAAGTTTAATGTAATTTGTAATGAATCATCATAAATCACTACATTGCGAACTAACTCCCTCTTATAAATATGAAAATGCAATAACCTGGGTGTGTTTTGCACGCTCAATTGAATCCCAATACTTCTTCTGGCGATAAATTCTTTTCCTCCAGAACTTACGTGAGTACATTCAGTATTACCTGATCGTATCATTTCATTCTCATATCTATAATTAAGTTGTTTAGTAATATAACTGTAAGAATAATGGACTTTTGGTCTATTAAAGGCAATTCCGGGCTGCTATTACGTCGAATTCGTTGAGTTATACCAGCACAAATAAATGGAGGGATAAATATGATTAAAAGAAACAAAATGCCCATAAGTGATATGATTACTGTCTCCGGACATACCGGATGGCAAGCTAATGATGGCCTTGCCGGTAGTTGAATTGGTTGTTCAGGTCCTGCAACGAATACATCTTTAGCTCGTATGATGAATAGCTCTATTTACCTCGAACAGTATAAATTACAGTGAAACCTTTGTGTTTACGGAAGTCTGATCGAGATGAATTTGGTTTGCTCCATAACACGATGTATATAGATTCATGTGTTCTTAATGTAAAATCTGGCTCATGGTTCGATCCCGAGAACCAAACTAATTCCTATAGAAAAAAAGCTTTCATTTTCTTTCCGTTCTGCGAAAACAAACTCCATAAGGCTTCCGAAGAAAAAAAAACAATTTTCCTTCAGCTTCTTCATCTTGCTGGATGGATATATCAATAACAGTGCGTCCATTGTGTGGAATAAAGTACCATGTTTGGTTTCCAAAGCACTTATCATGTACACTCAAATAACCATATAATGCACATCTGCCTCATTTGCATATTTCCTACCTGGCAGTTGCGAAAAACGAGCCAGCCTCTCCATTTAATTCACACCCACAACTACAATTTGATGTGTGTAGTCGATAGTTTGCAGCTACTGCAACTTTATGAATGAAATACAGCATGAGTTGGAAAACTTACAAGGACATTTCTTCTCTAAACAGTCCCGTGTTTCCATTACGTCACCTACACAGCTTTTGCCTCTTATCGGCACTGGATTATCACATGTTCTCGATCTGAAACATTACCCTCAACAATCAGACATCAGCAGATCGTTTTACCTTCGAGCTTTCCCTGAACCGCAAGTTGCAGAACAAGCTGACCAATCCGACCATTCCGACCAGCCGCCGTTTTGACGTAAAACTGAAAATTAGTATGAAAATTAAAGAACAATCCCTTGTAACAGATTAGTGTTTAATAGAAATTTCTAATTATTCCAGGAAAGAATAGATTGTTTAGAACATCTTCTTTTCTTAAGAAGGAATGAGAGATAGGAAGGAGGAAGAGATAGAAAGATAGGGAACGAAGAGCATGGAGGGGGGGGGGGTGGCTGTGTTGTGGAAGGAAATCTTTCTATCGGCTTAAATCTCTTAATTACATAGTATTCCGTAATTGAGCATAGAGAGAGAGAGAGAGAAAGAGAGCAAACAAAGAAGGATAACTGCCTTAACGGAGAAAATTGAAATTGAATCCCCCCCCCCCTCCCTCTTTGACTTATAGAAAGCATGTGTCATTTACCTTGTTTACAAAGTACAAAATTAGCTATACACGTATAGTTACATATGGTTCAATTAAGTATTCTGCTCATCTGCTTTTAGCCCTTTGCTACTAATAATAAACAATTAGCTTTTTTTAAAAAAGGTCAGCTTTTTGTTCATAAAAATCTTTTGTAAAATGAACAAAACACATTTAGTTAATGAATTTTAACTATATGAGTGCCATCTGCTTTAACATTTTCAATATTTCAATTAGTATTAAAAGCTTCGAATGACAGATTGCAGACAACTTTTCAATAACTAAACGATGACACTTGTATGCAATTTCTTCTTTTTCCTTTTTTTTTTTATTTTTATTTTCTTCATTCACTACATTATCTTAAATGGAGTGATATGCTTCACTTCCATTCTATTCAGATACATGTGCAGCATAAGCATTATGAGTTCCCTCTCTCTAACACCCCTCATGAACAGAAGCAGATGTTAAACTGCCTTCCTCATCTACGTAGGAGGTCAAGTGAAGCCACCCTATGCTCATTCAGGAGCCCGTTTCACCGTTAAACAACTGTGGAATTGGAAACAATAACACATAAAAATTGGATAAGAGTATAGGAAATAGATACAGAGAGAACGAGAAAGAGAGAGAGAGAGAGAGAGAGAGAGGGTGGAAGAAGGATGAGCCACAACCGTTCATTGCGCGTGTGCAAAGTGCAATATGGAGCAATACCATGTTCACGTGAAAAAAAAACACGTGTATGCTAATTTTCGTTAATTAGCGGCATTCTTCATACAAACAAGCTGTTTGGTAAAAAAAAATAGAAGCTAAATAGAATTAATAACAATTGGGAATTGTTTGAGTAAAAAGGCGATTGTTAGGTCAAATAGCTAATCTAATTAATATGATCATCCAAACACGTGTCTCTTCATATAAGCAAAGCTGAATAAAGAAAGAAACAGCTGCTAATCGGATAAAGGTGAGAAACAAAAAAAAATCATGGCGGCTTCTTCTTTATTTATTAATTTGGAAACGAACTTTAAGAATATGCTCATATTGCTATTAAGATTTCTATAATAGATTATAATATATTGTCTAACTATGCCAATGAGTTTAGTCGTCGTCATTGACCATATGTGGTCAGAACAAAAAGGAAAAGCGCTTGAGGCAAAATTGAATATATAAGGGAATATGATGGTTATTAGAATAAGGCATGACTAATGAAGCTTTGTGTTGAGTTTGATGTTTATACATTTTGACAGAAAGGATTTCATTAATTAGTTAACTTATACTTAACTATACGAAAGATTTCTGTCAAAAACATTTCTCTCTCTCTCTTTCGTATTGTATGCATTACATTCTCTCTTTCTTTCTCTCTCTATGCATCTCTCTCTCTCTCTATCTGTCTCATTCTCTCTGTAAAGGAAATAGACATCTTCAGATGGATGGATATGTCATACAAAATGACAGAAAGGCTGGTAGAATTTGAGTTGAAAATGAGCTTTGTTGGTTTTAGAGAGAAGTAAAGCTTAAAAGCTTTAATTACCTGGTTCAGTACTGACGCAACTAGATTTCCATAATTGAAATGTTGAAGAATTTCGATTGATTGAAACAAGTTCAAAACAGTATTTATCATAAATGATATCGAAATGTGAGCAACTGATGGAGATTGATTTTTGCTCTTTCGTTACGCCAACCTCTTCTGTAAAGATAGATGATGAGTTAAGAAGAAGTAAAAGAAGAAGGGAAAAGTACCAATGTAATGAACGCGATCCTCATGGTCATCTGAACCTTCGGGAACAGCAAAAATGCGTATTCGATAGTGCAAATTATCCAAAGGACATTTGGAGATAGCCCATGAAATATCAAATTGTGATGAGCAATGAGGGAAAATGCTATCATTGCGAAGAGACAGAGAATATTCAGTAGTATGATTAACTAAAAATGATTGACCCTGCAAATAATAATTTAAAAATTTTTAATTAAAAAAATGAAAAAAAAAAGAGGAAGAAGAAGAGAAATGAGAACTTACAGTAACGGAATAGTTGTTTTGTGATAATAGAACAACTTGATAGTACCCAATATCAGCGAAGGCTTGGCATGGAAATATGAATGATTCTGCTCCTTTATGTAATGTTATGGAAGATGAAGATGTCGTATGCCATGCTACTTCTTCGCCTGGGGCAGTCTATATTAAATTTATGTGAAATAATGTTTAAAAATCAAAAATACTTCTAATGGACGTCGTTGTAAACGAATTTCAAATAGTTCCGCTTGACATAGCTTCGATGTAAAATGAACGACAAGCTCTTGAAGAAGCTCGTGATTAGACGGTGTTCGAACTAAGATTTCTGGAGGAACAACAGAAAAGTTTGTTAAAATAGTTCCGTGTTCTTCGAGCCAATATTGATCCGAAACCTAAGAGATATTTCCGCATTAATGAATGAAGAATATAATCTTAAAATACTTTTTTTATACATTCACATGGGATGACTGAAGCTTTGAAGCGACAACTAGATTGATTTCCTAGATGAATACTATACGACGAGACATTATTTGATCTCAGATAAGCCTTAATTTTAATTGTTTCAAATACATTTGAGCTTCAAGAAACTACCTGAGAGTTTGCTGCTGGCGTGCTGGGAATAAGGAGTGACTGAGATTGAATAAGGCGATGTGAGCTGACCACCGAAGCCAAGATAAACAATAAAATAATCATCTAAGCGTCATGAACAGGCTGAAATGAAAAAAAATGAAATGGAGAAGCATAGCACATAGTGAAGAGGATGCAAAAAAAAAGAAAAAGAGACACTTAATAATCAAAATCAATTTTTGAGAGTAATAGAATTCATATGGTATAGAACTAAACGAGTAAAGCTCATAAAGAGCAAAAAGAGAGATAGTAAGAGAGAGAGAGGAAGATGAAGAGTATAAGGAAAAAAGGAGGGAGGGGCACAAACGAGCAAATTCACTATGGCTTGTCAACTTTTATGATGCTTTAGAAATTGAATTTTGTGAGAGAACAAGTAACAAATACACAAATAAGGGCAGAAAGACACAAGTTCTAAAAAACTTTTAATTGAATCAAGAAAAATTCGAAAATTCCTAATTTGGCACCTTTCAATTCATGAAAAATGGTTGAAGAGTTAAAAGAAAGCGGGAAACAATCGGTGAGAAAGAGGAAAGAGAAGAAACAACCGCTCAATGCGTCAGCTTGCAGGCAAATGAGCCTCTGCCCCCCCTTTACGTGTTCACGCTTTTTCCACGTTTATGCAAATTATATCGAAGGTTTCGCAAATAATTTTACAAATTAAGCGAAACGAGAGTTGATGAGGGAAAGATGTGAAAAGAGAAATAAATAATTAATGAAATTATTGAAGCATAAAGCAAAAATCTTTTTTATGAAAAGTCTTATGACAGTTGGCTTGTCTCGATTTTCAATATACACGGAAAAAAAAGTTTTTTTTGTGTTGAAACTCTTCTGAAAGAAGGAGGGAGTTAGGATAGAGAGAGAATGAGAAAGAGAGGGAAAGATGAAGAGGAAGCGGAGTAAGAGGGAGACAAAAAATAGAAATAAAGGGAAATGAGCTTTTTGACAGAAAGCATCGCAATGAGGTAGCAATAAAGAATTTAAAATTGGAAAAGCTTTGACCAATATTGGTCATTTAGTTTTTTGGAGGCCAAAAATGATGACAAAGACTAATAAGGCAAGAAGTATAAAAGAGGGCTTTGTGAAATGAAATTTTCAAAATGCAAATATGGAACATCTTGACATTTTGCTTCTTCTCATAACGAAATTCACATGAATGTCCATAGATGAAGCTGAAAAGATGGTCAAGTCATCGCACATTCATTAAAAATTATACTTTAAAATAGGAAAATAAACAATTAGTTTTACAAATAAATTTACATTTTCAAGGAACAACCTAGTAAATTGTTTTGTTGCATTTGCACAAAACAAAAGATTTAAATCAAAAAAATGAAAAAGAAGGATGAAGAAAAGGGTGCAGAAACACATTATATAGTTAGCTAGTTTATATATATATATAGTTAACTGACTATTCTTTTGACTATATGCTACATTTTCAAAAGATTATCTAAGGATGTAGGAGAGAGCTGTAGGAGCAAAGAATCAGAGCCAATGTTTCAAACAGAGAGAATGCGAGAGGGAGATAAGGGGTAGATACATATGTCTTTAACATAGAGAGAGAGAGAAAGACACAAAGAGAGAGAGAGAGGGAGGGAGGTTTGGATGTATAAAATTACCAGAAGAAACCTTGTTGTCGTTCATAAAACCTTTATATAACAAGAGAAATGGATCTGATTACTATGGAAATGTTCGATCTTAGAAATAAAGAAGGTGAAGCTTAAGCTGTTTACAAGCTTTATCTATTTAAATATGAAATTAATTCTTATTATATATATATTTATATATATTCTTAATATAATTCAATAAGATGTGAATGAAAAGAACATGATGACGAAGATGCAGAAGAAGAAGAAGAAGAAGAAAAAGGAAAAAAAGTTGAAAAAAGGAAGAAAGAAACGAAAAGAAGATAATCAAGTCGAAAGAACATGGAAATCCTTGTGTGGAAGAAAGCTTTCCAGCAGACTCCGAGGAACTTTTCGAGTAAACTATGAAGTTTTTTTAAACAATTCACTTCTCAGGGAAATAGAAGAATTACATGCAATACTGTGGGTTTACATAGGCGACAAACTGCATCATCTTCTACACTACCACCAGCTTCATCTCATCTGTCTCCACCTCCTATTTAATAGAACACAACCATAGAGATATAGATAGAGAGGAAGAAAGAGTGTGAAAGAGAGGCTAGAGACGAAGGACGATAGAAAGAATGTGAGAGAGGATGGATGTAAGCAGACGGTATCAGGCTGATGAAGAGATGGAGCAAAGGGTTACCATCTGCCTCTTGCTATCTCTAATTCTCCCAATTACCCACACTTCCTCACCTCTTCAACATACCTATTCTTCAATTCTTTTCTTTAATAACTTTACCTTTAATAGAAGGAAGTTTAGAAAAGCTTAAATGCTGTAAACATCACTTTTGTTTGAAACGCCTTCGTTCGACATTTATAATTTATAAGTTTAAGCACGTACTTCATTTAATCTTTTCGTTTTACAGAAAGAGTTCAAACGAAATCTTGAAGAGGCAAAAAAAGAAAAAAAAAGAAAATAACAGGGAGGACAATGACCTTTCAAGGTAGAAGCTGACTCAGAAATCGATATTGCTTGACTTCCGCACAGAAATTCGGTATAATAAAGAATGATTTAGTAGAAGAAATTCTCAGAGAGAGACAGAAAGACCAAAGGAGAGACAGAGCAAGAGAAAGAGAGAGAGAAATGGAGGTAGAGTTAAAGAAGGAAAGTGTAGCTGTCTTTGCTAATGAGAGCTAGAGAACGAATGAGAGAATGCAATGCAACGAAATCTGATAAGAGAAATTAGCATAGAAATGACTGGACAGGTGTTTGTCTATATAAGGAGATTACATAACGTGCTGTCGCACAGCAGTCATTCTTGTGTGTATGTGTGTGTGTGTGTGCATGTGTAAGCCTTCATTTGCATATTGATTTTTATTTAATTATAAATAATTTTATTTAACTCCTTGTTATACACATTCAGAGAAACCAAAATAATTTTTAATGTATCCAGGTTTGCACTTTCGACGGCAGATTGAAGACAATTCTGAAAGAAAACAAAACAATTGAATTGAAGCAAGAAGACAGAAGACGAATTACAACCAACTTCTTCTAAAAATTTGATTATTTGATTAAAAAGTTTTCGTTTGGCTTCTATTCGATGCTCCTCTACAGACAATTCTGATTCCAAATCCAAGATATGATTGGTTTTGACAAGCATTTTCTACAAACAATAATAAACATTCTACTTCCTTGTATCAAAGTAACCTGAAGAACTTGCTCCAACTTCACAATCAACTTATAAGCTTGAAGAATCTTATCAGTTGTTTCAAGATCTTCCTTACAATCGAACAGTTTCTGAAATATATGGTCATAGGGTCTCAGGACTTCCGTAATCGTATACCTTATTGAACTCTTTGCAGCTTTCTATATATGGAAGGAAATGATGAATTACAATATCAAAAGACGAGTTGTTCTCAAATATACAGTCAGCCTCACTTAATTCAATTATTTCATTTCATTACGCATGTTCTTTGCGGGACCATACTGAGTTATATACTGAGCGATGGCCGTAGAATAAACATCTGTTGTGAAAATAAAGATTTTCTTGATCCATTCTTTTATTTTATATCCATATATGTCAAATAGGATTGTTAATTGCTTGACAGCTCGAAGAAGACGAAAAGCTAAAATTTTGAAGAAAAAAAAACTGTTGGACAGTCGTTATTATAGATTACCACAGCTCTTCATGTCAGATTGGAAGGTTCCTATTTCTAAGTCAAAGAAAGACAATTGAAGAAATAAACAATTTTTATCAACCTTTAATTATACGTATAGTTAATATAGTATAATTTACCTTAGTTGAACAATAATTATAAATAGCTTCTGTTAAGAGAAGGCAAATTGAAGGATCTCCGTCTGATAAGGTTTGAGGTGAATCAACACAGTAGAACGAACAGATACACATGATTATAAACCTTAAAAGCATATCTATCTATTCCCTCTGGAGGTTTACCTCTCCATTTTCAGATAATCCGGTATTCGACTCTCCTGAACGCCTACGAAATTCAGTAAAATTGTAATTTTCATTTCAAAAGAGAATTCATCTCCAAGAATCTCCCCAGCTGTCAGTAGAGAGTTCTCAAAATATATCATATAATTTACTTTTCAAGCAAGGTAAACTCACTCGAAAGAGTCTATTGGCTCCCATGTGAATAAAATGAAATCGTTCATCAAAGGATAATTCTAAGTTATTCTTAATTTTCATATTTTAATTATAATTTGTTTTTACAAATTTCCAAACCACTAGCTTGGGTATGATGGCTATGAATTGGTCAGTTGCAGGAATATGTTGTTGTGTTTGCCATTCTAATACTAATTCAGTCTTAACAGAGAATGCTATGATGTAATACAAGTGTGTGCGGATGTGTGTGAGAACCTCTGGAACGGGAACAACCTCTTTGACGACTTTCTTTTTAATAACTTTCTTCTTCTTCTTAGTTCTGCAATGTTGTTTAGGAGAATAAGAAAAAAACAAGAAAAATACGAAAACTTTGGTATTGAAATTCCCTTTGTTTCTTTTTTTTGTTTTTGGGAAGCTTTTTTGGCCTTAATCTTCTCTTCTAAGCCTTGATGAACTTTGATTGCTTAAATTTCCTTTTTTGTTACAAACGTAGGAATATTTGAACGATTCACCTGGTTTGATTTCTTCTTTGACCTCAACGATCGCTTCTGCCTTTTCAACTTCAACTTCAATCTGTCACAAGTGGTAGGTGAATGTTTGAGAAGTTCTCTTCTTACGGGCTCGTGAATAATTTTCCTTATTAGGATGAATAAAACAGAAGAAAGTTCAGTTGAAGCTATATAAGAACTTAGCAGAGCATTTCCCTCATTAATCAAGTTGTTAATTGGCATATCATCACAGAGCAATGATTGTTGAATTTTGGACGAAAGCCAAACATCTATCAAATCACAAAAAAATAAATTGAAAAAAACATGTGAAAAATCATTTTATTACCAATCTTCTCAGATGACTCGTCTGCAGTTGATGAATCAATTGAAATTTTAGATAATTGGTACAAGGCAACATTCATTGGCAAATAAATTATTTTTGTGCTAAAGCGTGTAAAGGAGTTCCAACTTCAACTTGGCATTCACAAGCTGCAGCTGACTCAATCGTTATTGGCTCCCATCTAAGGAAATATTAGCTTCAAATATTATATTATTGACTTACTTTGAACTTTCTTTCGGTCCAACTCTCTTGAGTATATTTAAAACTCTAATAACCGGTCGGCATGTACCAAAACCTTTAAACAAATAGTTAAAAACTGATTTTTGAAAATTGAAACGTTAACCTGCCAAACAGGAGTTATCCTCTGTATCACAACTGACTTCATTAATGTAATTGGGAAAGTATTCTTCTGGTAAACGACGCCATTGCCAACATAAATTACATAAACCACACCAGTTATCTGTCTGAAACAAAAAATTGAAAACTATCATCTTGCGATTTACCTACTTCACTTAGAGCAGTGCCTTTCTTATAGTCACATCCGATCTGACTCGTAACTCCAAGCACTAGTCAATAGGTATGTAATGCACATGCTCTTACTCATACTTACTGAGATCTGTTTCTGATATATCATCATCATCACGTTTCTTACGATCCATTGTGACATTTTTTAAAGAATCAAATAACTTTAAAAATTTAATTTAAATTAGTTTATAGCTTTAATTACCTTATTGAAACGATTTTCATTAGATTTAGAGCTGAATCGGAAGCTTCTCTTTCGACGCGTTTTCAATCTGTCGCAAGTGACTGATGGACTATCTGGAAATGAAGATTTCTTATCTTCAAGATTCACGTGGCTTATTCACGTGGTAAATAAGCATCTGATGAATGATTAGTACAAGTTCAAATGTTGCAAATGTTGAAAAACAATTCACGTGAAACGTATCACGTGAAATGTTCCAGCCATTCTATCTCATCATAAATTTAAAATCATTTGCACTGTTTGCAGACGCAAATGAACGGTTGAGTTTAAAAGGCGAAAAAAAATAAAATTTGTTACTAATTTGTCCTTGTAATTGTTGTTGCGTCTGCCATAAAACATCATTGGAAGAATTAGAAGAGTTTTGTAAAAATCCATTTACAATGGCTAATTTGCATTCTAAGCATTCAGGGCTTTTACATGTTTTGGCTGTTTTAGTTGGTTCAGATTGTCCAAATGTCTGTACACTCAGCATTGAAACCTTAAAAATGCAACTTTTAATTTAATCTAATTGAAATGAGGAGAACAATACTTTGCTGGACTTTATATCAGCTGCTGCAGCCATTTCGTCTTCGTCATCGTCATCATCAAAGAGAGGAGTACCACCCAGTGTGGCTAAGTTAGGAAATGAGAAGAGAGCTTCATCAAGTGAAGTAGCCATATAGCGAGGATCATAAGATAAACACTTTTTGGATGGTGATGATGATGCACAAGGGCATTTAGCTGATGAAAATGATGATTCATCTATAGTATTCTGAAAATTTAGAAAAAAAAGAAAAGATAGTAAGATGTTTACATGAAAACAAGTATAATAGACAAGTACCTGTACAAATCCATAAATAGTTATAAATAGACAAGATATAGTGATATAGGAAATCATTTTGGACAAATAGAAGAGAGCAACTGATTGTTCTTCTCCTCAACTCTGCCACTCCAGAATGTCAATAGTTTCCAACTATTTGAAAGGTTTTCAAATATTTTTATTTACTTTCTCTTTTGAACAAAAAAAAGTTTCATGAAAAATCAATCGATCCTCTTTTATTTCGTGAGAGCCACGTAAGCTTATGGCTTTTGCCCTCCTTTGCTGTTCTTCCCTCGTTATCTCTATCTATCCTAGAATACCTCTCTCTTCCTCCTCAACTCTTATATCTTTCTTCCTCTTCCTGTCTATACACTTTCTTTCTTTGAAAAGAATGAAATGGATCTCATTTGTCTTTTTTTTCTACTTTTTCTTAAACTTGACCTATTCGTCTTCTCATGTCATCATGTAACGTCAACTTCTAAAACTCTCACTAACACGTGAACATTAGGAGAAGTCTTTATTGGAGTTCATAAACCCGCACAAAAAAAATACAAAAAAAGAAGGGAAAAAAACGAGAAAAGTAAAACTAGAAAAGCGTCGAAAGGAAAACGTCTAGTCGAAACCCTGAAAACTTAAAAATCTCCAGCTGAGTCTAACTACAGGAATATATATAAACGTTATGTAAGGCACTTAAAAGGAGTAAAAGTCAGCTTTATGCGAGGGGGGGGATATTGATATAAACATATTTACCCAATTAATAACTATATCATATAATATAATATAACATATTCATATTAAGCATTCCTTTGGAGGAACAGAGACTCGTTGAAACGTATTTCGATTAGTTTTTCGTCTTCTCATAGCATTTGTCAAGTAATGACGTAAAGTTCTTCGGAAGTTTGAGCCAAATGCATAGTATATGGAGAAATTACAAGATGAATTGACAACAACCATAAGATTTGATAAATCAATCAGATAACTGTTAACAATCATGAAAACTAATTCCAGAAAATTGACTGTCAGAGGCTGAAAAATATGTTTTTTGCAATTGAAGCTGTTATTGTTGATCAGTATGATCGTAATGAAAGAATAAAAGAAAAAAAAGGTAAAATGTAATTAACAACTTACCAAAACATTACAGGAAATGAATAAACAGACAACCAATACCAACGTGATGATGTCAGAATCGGATTCGTTTTCTTCTGTTTCCCGCTTTTCTTGAAGTTTTGGACGTTTCTCTTGACGTTTCATGAAAACGACGATGGCAGAATTGATGGCAACAAGCAGTATTACGGGACCAGCTGCCATAACTATTGTATACATATAGGCATAATATATGGTTAAGTAATCCTTAATTAGATGTTTAATTAAAAAATAGCTGATGAATGAAGGCGTTACGGGATCAGATCGTAAAGCTGTCGGACAAACATCTTTGGAAACGGTATTGTAGGGCATGCTCCAACAATCAATTACGAAGATTTCATACATATGAGGAGAGTTATAGATGAAAGCCAAAAGGATAATCATTGCTATCATCTATAATATGTGTATTGTCATGTTTCATCATCTGTATTCCGTTTCCTGTAACTCACAATCAGAGATGTTCGAACAGAACAAAATTTGTTTTTAAATTTTGGCCCAGCAGCCACAAGCACCAGACAATCAAAAGCCGCGGCAACAGTCAGAAAGACGGATAAGGATTGAGCTGTTAAGCCTGAAAGAACAAAAAAAATAATTTCGTTTTTGCAGTTTCTGTGTATGTGTGTGTGTGTGTGTGTGCGTAGTTAAATGAAAAATAGAAAGTGTACGCACCTAATGGGAACATTACGGGAGATAAAACAGCGAAATAATAAGTTGCAATCAGACTGCGTTTTCTCATATTTTCAAGAAAAAATAAGAAAAAAGCTGTCAGAATGATGATGATGTCAGAGCAGGCCAATGCACACAAGTACCTTAATACATGAAATGATATAGAATACGATAGAATGTTTAAGCTTACACATTAAGACTTGATATCATTTCGCGTCGTGAGTATGTAAAGGCCGATAAGGTATTTCCGATTAATCCCATACATCCAATCAATGGCAAAAGAACTCCAATGACTATCTGAAGATTTACTTCGTTCTTCAGTTTCACGTTCTACTTTCTTCTACGTTTTCTGTTTTTTTTAATTATTTCTCGGCTTTCAACTCAATTATCGCTATTTTCTTCTTCTGCAGCCAAAGATAATTTGGTTTTTTAAGCGAATTTTGGGCTTTTTTTCTCCCTCGTAGTTTTTACTAATTCGACTTTCGTCAAGTTCTTCTTCAGCTTCTTCTATTCCATATTTGGATGATGAACTAATTAATGGATCATTGTTAAGACTTTGAGATGTTGTAAGTCTTATCTGGCTGAGTAATTTGAAGATCTTTTGAGCAGCAACAAGACTATATATGGACATGTTCAGAATGAATTAGTTGTTGCCTCTTTTGTTCAAAATGGATGACCAAACCCAGAGATCAAATGAATGAAATAGCGTCTCAGGACATTTGACGTATTAAAAAGTTGCGAAAAAGTAAAAAAGAAAATGTAAAAACGGTTGAAGAGAGAGAGATGGAGAAAAAAATAAAATAAAAAGTAATAATAAGTACGATTGTCCTTCTCAACCCACACGTTCATGAGATAGCAAATCCCCCAAACAATTAAGAAATACAAAATCTTTTTTTCCTTCTTCTCATCATCATCATATCATTTGTCGATGAAAACGGTATCTTACCAAATTAAAATGTTCATATTCCTTAGATACAACACGCGTTTGTCCATAATCATAACACCAACCACATATGGACAATCCCCAACATACACCATCAGAAATTGATTCATTTGAACATCCAACTGATATATTCATCTGAATTCTAAAGACGTCAATTTTCCAGAGAACATCAACATCTCATTAAAAGCATCTTCTTTCACATGTCAAAATGATGAATAATGGAATCCGTGAACTTGCAACGAAAAGTGGCAGAAAAAAAAAACGAAAGAAAATGAAACAAAAATGAGTTGATGGAAGAGACACAAAAAGGGAGGGAGGGAGGAAGGCAGGGAGAGAGGGATTTTAGCAAATGGGTAATTAACTTATGGTTTGTAAATGTTTTCAGAAAGTAAAAGAAGCTGTTTTCAGCTTAAGAAACAGAAAGCTTACAGGTAGGAATTGAAAAGAAATGTCTTCTTCTTTATAATTTTTAATGTCACTTTCATGTAAAAAAGAGGACATGAAGCGAGAGTAATGAATGAAATTTCTTAAGAGAGAGATAGATATTTATATATTAAGAGAGAAGAAGATGAGAGGGGAGAGGGAGAGTGGGATTGGATAAGATAGCTAATAGAGAGTTCTCCTTATGAATGCTTAAAGAGTGAGAGGGAGAGAGAGACAGTGAAAGAGCAAAGGAGGAGGGAAATACCAATGTAGTTCTTTCACCGATGGCACAAGAAGCAGCCAAAAGCTCATCAAGGCTTAAAGTGCAGCTTTTTGACGAACTGTTCAAAATGAATGCCAACTACATTAGCATAATTTATAATAAAGCATATGGGAAGTAAGGGATTGAATGCTATTTTTGAAACAAAAAAAGGAGGGGGGGGGGGGATGAAAGATGATGTATCATGTTTTTTTGCTCCAATAATTATACTAACCATTATGATCATCCATATTCTTTGAAAACATAACAAGCTTCTTCCACAATAAGCCTTATAGGCTTAAGGAATCAAGTATTGATTCCAATTTTTGCTTTTCAATACAAATGACATCATTGTTTTAGTTAATATAATTATAATGAGTTAAGACACAAATGAAACTGTTCACGTGTAAACTACGTAACAAGCTTCAAGAACAGCTACTTCTCTTCCTCTAAAGTATGTAAAGTGAGAAAAACACTTTAAGTTTTTGAGAACTTTTAACGTGAAAAAGAAGCAGAAAAAAGACCACAAGATTAATTTTCATCTATTTTTTTATTAAAAATTGTTTGTTTGGAATAAAGGGAGGGATGGGACCAAAGAGGGGAAAAGCTTTAAATGCTAAATGAATGATGAAAAAAATAAGTTATTGAAAGACACAACCGTTCACCTCTCCTATCTACAAACAATGAAGGAACTTCACACGCGATTTCCACGTGAACTAGTGACGTATGCAAATTAAGAATAGGTGTAGAGAAGTTGAATACCCAATGGAATGTTTAAAAAGAAATATTTTGTTCAAAAAGTTGTTGTGAAGAAGGCAATGTATGAAAAGAAGAAGATGGAGAAGACGAAGAAGAAGCTAAAGAAGAAGCAAGAAAGGGGGCGGGACAACACAAGATCTCAGGACGATCATTTACAAAAAAAGAAAGATATCATTTTTTATACTTTTTTGTGTTAAAAAAAGAGTCTGTGATCTCTCTATCTTTTTCTCTCTTAGTCTCCCTCTCCCTCTCTCTGTTTCTCTCCATCACTTATCTGTAGTTTGTAGTTTACTCTCTTACTCGTTCATAACCATATCACCAGTTTACTCCCATTCTCTTTGAAACCCATTCTTTGGAGTTCTTTCTCTCTCTCTCTCTCTCTTTCCCTCTCTCCCACCCTCTCTCTTTATTCAAATCGAGTAGTTGTTTATCATCAATAAAGTAACTGTCATTTAACTGAAAGGATATTAAAGAAGATAGTTGTTTTCAACTTTTAATGAATGTTTTTTATCTTTAACTATATGTTGGTATAGTTAACGAATGAGCAGTTGTTCAAGTTTTCAGTAAAAAATGGAAGACAAAAAAGTGTCTTTCTTACTCTTTACTTCCAAACTTTACAAATTACATGTGTCAAATGTCAATTGCAGCTCAAATTCACGAATGGAAAGATGAACAGATTGTCGGCTGATTCTGCATACACACACATACGCATACACACATACACGAAAACCAATTTTATACCTGAAATCCCCTCTGGCGCTTTTTTTAATGAAAAATACCCAAATTTGGGGTGTTGGTTGGCACAAAAAGAAGGGGGGGGGGAGAAGAGAGAGAAAGAAGGCGAGGTGGTGAGGTAGAGCAACAACGAACAGCCATACTATACATCAAAATCACTTTTCTTTTACTCTTTTTTGTGTAAATTTCTTATGAAAAAGTTTTTCCGAAAAAAGAACATTATGCGTTTGTCGGAAGCCAATTGTTGTTGCACATACTTTTTGTTGAGAAAAAAAAACATGTGTTTATAGAAGATAGAAAAGAGCCGAATGACCCTCTCTAGAAATCATTCAAATTTGCTCTTCAGTTATCTCCTTCGCTTGTCTGTCTGTCGATCAAGAAAAAAGGAAAAAAAATGAGATTTAAATGAATTTTTGTTTGACACAAACAAGCACTTTTTATTTCTAATTTTACATATATTTTCAAACTAAAACATTGTTCTGGACGAGGCGGCCAAAAGTTCATGGGATGATGAGTCAAATGCTTCGGTTACAAACTAATATATGCAAAAACAATTACACGAATAAAACCTTTCTTTGCTTCTATTGTCATCCCCCCCACTCACTATCTACCTCTCTAGTTGTTACTCTCTACCTCTGTTCCTCTCTCTCTCTCTTTCATACTTTAACTCTTTGTGATATATCTATTCTTTGCTTTTAACTCATTCCCTTCTATTCTGCATGTTCTTTACTACATATCTCTCTATCTCTCTCTCCCTCTCTATATCTTTCTCTCTCTTCATCATTCTCTTGGAAGCAGATTTTTGAAGTAAAGAGTGTTGTCTTTGTGTGTAGAATTCTGCTGGGAAAGATTAAAAGAGCAAATCTCCTTGTAAAGAGAGGCGAACCATTCTTCAACTAAGAATTTCGGCACAAAAAAAGCAAAATAAGTGAAAAACACATGATGATTATCAAGTCTTAGAAAGGCTGTGAAGACGATTGGGAAATGAAGACGAAAAAAATTGTGAATGTTATAAGAAGAAAAAAAGGAAATGAAGTCTAACTCATGCTCAAACGCATTCAAATATGGAAAGATTTCGGATCATTGGGATGAACTAAGCGCTATTTATGATAGCTTGAGGCTATTCAAGTAAGCACACATGCACACATTTCCACACATACACACACGCACACATACACACACACATACACACATACACACACACACAGGAGCTGAAGCCGGAACCAAACGAGGAACCAAAAAAAGGAACCAAAAGAGGACACAGATTGTGAGCTCACGAGCAACAATTAGAAGATACTACAGGAGAAAGTGAATGAATAAATAGCCTGATGGCACAAACATCCATCAATCGAGAAATGAAGGGTGAGGGGGTCCCGAGCAAAAAGAGCTTCAATGGGGACGAAATGTATCATACCTTCTAAGCTTCATCAAAGAAGAGAAATAACTTTCTGAAGTAAAATTGGCATAATTGATATATTCTCCGCATTCACGTCAGCTTCTCCTTCCATTTTCATAAAGAACATTAGTTCCCCTTAAAAAATCTTAAGCTTTTCCCTCTTTCTACACAAATACAAAGAGAAACATGCATATGAATGAAATATAAATGAAGCTTATTAACTATTATTAAGCTTATAACCCTTATATGGAATATATTGTGTTTCAATTGCCAGTTCGCACCTTCTGTCATCTGTATATACACGTATCATGTTGGCGTGATATCTCACGAACTCATCTCATCTAATCAATAATCACACGTACTTGAAGTCTGGAATTTACATTTGAGCCAACAGGAGGAAAAGCTGCAAAACAATTAAAAAGCTCTTCAAAAAATCTTTTTTTTCTGTAACAGAATATGCGATAGCGTGCAATATGGTCTCTTTGAAAATATTTCCTTATTTGTTAGTTTTCCTTCTTCAATTATCTTTTACAATATGTACTATACGGAGTGTTTTCAGATTTCCTTTTCATATACCTCCTCTGTGTGCCCTGAGGCTAAAATATAATTTTTTTCGTTTCTCACATGTTTCTCTTGCCTTTTGCTATGTTTTCTGCTTCATTTTCAAGTGCTCCATAGCCGAAAAGCTTTAAGTTATTCAGTACAAGTCCTTTAGAAAACTCAAAGCTCCTGAACATGCTTGCACCCACTTTCAGCCAACGCTCGACCTCATCGCTCCGTTTTTTCCTTCTTTTTGCAATCGGAGACATCCACATGAAGCCCATAAGCAACAACACATCACAAAGAGTATCATTTGACAGTTTGTTTTGCTTTCTCATATTTTTTCTGTGATTTTGTTCGCAAAACTTATGTCATTCTTATTGCCTACATATGTATTCTTGTTAATAGCGTCTCAAGACCCATTCATGCTCAAATTTCCTTATCAAAATCACATTTAATGTGAAATTGAAGATTGTTGAACTTGATATAGCATCTTTTAAGCTTCAAATTACGTGGTTCCCACATTCGAGCTTAGTTTTCCTCTTCAATAATTCCTTCTCACCTAAGCTTATAGCTCATGAATCGAAAGAAAGAATTCGAAGCCTTAAAAGTTGAAGTTTAAGACTTCTTCGTCAAAACTTTGCAAAAATATCAATTTTCCAAGTTATTTCTCAAATAATCCTTGATGAATCTTAATCTTCACAGTTTTTTTTTCTTTTTTCCTTCTTTCTTCTGTAAACAAAAACTTTTTTTTTATTCAAATTTCTCTTCTTTTTTTTTGTTTTTTTAGTACCTCCTCTCACACACAACAAATACTTCGGTCAGTTCTTGTTGTTTTCTCTTTTGTCTTACTCTCTCTGCTTCCAAATTTCATTTTTTGTGGCTTGGCCTTCTGTGAACTTCTGACAGACACAAAGACAACTCATTTGACTCATTGACGGATTCCATGGATTTATGATGGAAATTTTCTCTTTTTTCTTCAAATATTCATTACTGGTCTACTACGAAGTTTCCTTCGAAGGGAACAGAAGAGAGAGAGAGTAGACATAGAGAGAGAGAAGGAACTAGCATAGGAGGGAAAATAAGAGAGAGAGAGAGAAATTTCTTGTAACTTTTTATTTTGACATACAAGTACATGAACTTTTGAGGGAAAAAATTGGAATAAATCAAAATATATCTATGGGACAAAGATCTTCATAAAGATTTCCATTCATATAGCTGTGTGTATATGTGTTAATTAGTATAATTTCATTAAATTTTCTAAGAAAAAAAAAAAGTTACTGAGCAAGTTGACGATATACACAGCACACAGCTGACAATATAAAATAACTTAATTATACAATAAAAGAATAAAATGCGGAGGATGAAGCTCATTTTGTCTACGAAATCTTACTATTCGATGCAAAAGAAGCCATTTTTCATTTAAAATCAAGTTTTTACTTTCATTTGCATAACATACGTGCAACGTAGGTGAGATGAGAGCTTCTACTGCACTTCACGTTTACCATACACAGGCAGAGGCACACACGCATGCACATACACACACATGTACATACACACACATAGGCGCATACACATACCCATACACACGCTCACATACCATTCTCCTATACCTACTGCTTGCTGCTGAGTGTTGCTACTACTGCTGCTGCTGCCGTTGCAGCTCATTAACGTACTCTTCTGAGAATTCATTTAATATTTTGCAGATAAATGACCATTCCGTGATAAATATATTTTAAACATTGCGTGCCTCTATATATGTCTTTGTTAACATTCTCTTTTCACGTCAAACATACACACACGTGTATTTCACACGTCATTTATCTTTCTGTCAGACTATGTGATCGGTTGTGCTTCTTCATTATCTCATCATTTCATCTTTCATTTAACTTAACCACGAGGAAAGAAAGTTTTTTTCCTATCAAAATTTCTTCATTGCTCCACGTGACGTTCACGTGTCTCACGTGAACTTTGGTTGTGAGAAATTATTGTTTTTTGGGTCGAAGAAACTTTCCTGCTTCAAATTGAAAAATTTTTTTTTGTTATTTAATGTGAAGGATATCTCACGATATTCTTTAATATTTTTTTTTGGTTGTTTGTTTCAGCAATGTTCGAAATCAAGTTTTCACACCGGCGTTTTGGAAGCTTTGTGTCGGTCCGTCTTCTACTTAATCTTATGATTAAGTTATAAAAAAAAGATTTTTTTTTCTTTTTTAAAGAAAAAAAGAGAAGAGGAGGACGACGTTCAAGAAACAGCTCTTTCTCTCTTTAAATGGTCAATGGCCTTTGTCTTGTCTCTTCTCCTATCTCTCTCTATTCATCAGTATCTTAGTCACATCTTTCTCTCCCAGTCTCTCTTAGCAACTAAGAAAGATCAGATTCATTTAATAATCATTTGTTCTTTAATAAGCTATTAATGATTAAAGCCTTTTATAGAAAAAAACATTGCTCATTGAGCAGATTCAGAGCAGAGTCAGAGCTTCAAAACTCCCACGTGTAATTTCCGTTGAAAGGAGATGTTCACCTGAAAAATAAAATATTTCAAAATTCATTCCGTCATTGTGAGTGTGAATGGAGAATATGAAAAAAAAATTTAATCGATGATATAATGAGTTCACTGTGTTCTTATAACTACTTGAGAGATATTGATTAAAAGCCAAAAGCCAATTACAGCACTATTTATAGCTTTAAGAATGATCATTTTAATTTCTTTTTTTTCTTTCTTTTTTTCGTCTTTTTTTTTCTTTTCTCTCTCTCTCTCACAATCACTTTACTAAGTACTTACGATGTAATTTATTTTTAAATCTCCTCCCCCCCCACCTCATCATGGATCGCCAAATTTTTTATTCAATTTTGATTGCAATAAACGGTTTGATACATGTACAATGAACTTTCGACCTCTCTTCGGCTTGCCAAAGTTCATTTTATCCTCACTCATTGTTTCTTTTGTCAAATGAATGGTTTTGCGATTGAACAACTAAAGCTTCCGTAAACTTTCGGAACTTATAAAAAACATTTTTTTTTGTGTCCCGATCGTAGGCGGACAAAACTGTTCTTTTGGCACTGTTTGAACAAGCGCTCAACTCTTGCCATCTGCGAGCAGAACTGTCAAATGGCTCTGTAATGAATGTGTTTTTTTTTGTTCTTTCATGTTATATCTTCTATGTTTTTGAGCATCAGGTATGAGATTGGATGGATTAAAACAGAAAATCTTTATCTCTTTCTCCTTTCGTATTCTCTCTCACTCCATAGATTCATCTCTCTATAGCATTCTCTATGTGTCTGTCGTCTCTATTCACATCTCATTGGAAGCTTGTCTGTTCGCATGCTGAACTCCTCCTACTAACACACAGAGCTGAATGTTGAAGGCGAGACGGATGAACCTCGTTTTTCCGATTCGTGTTTTGCTTTCATCTTCTTCGCCTTTTTTTTTCTGTGTCGTTGAGTTCAGGTTTGACATCTATTTGTTAACACTTAATGCCTTATAAAACGTTAAAAATATTTGGCTGACTAAGTAAGTTCCGAAATCTTTTCAATTTAGTCATTTGGCTAGAAATTCACAAGAAATTTCTCTCTGAAATTAAAGCTTTCATTTGGTATTGAAGACCTCCCTTAGTCAGCCCTCCTTCCCTCCCTGTTCATTTAGTTTCTCCCTTTTTTCTCTTCTTCAAGGAACAGCAGCTTCCAGTCCATGAATTTCTCATTCAGTAATTTCATTTTCTTCCATTCCATGTAGATCTCATCCGTACTTTAGATCATAATGTCTCAATTCTATTCTCCTAAAAAAATATATTATATATATGGCTGAAACTTCTCTGAAATGAGACGATTTCTCTTCATTTCGAGCTTTTGTGACCTTTGAAGCGTTTTTTCTCTCCCGACTTTACTTTCTATCTCTCATTCTCTGTTCCATATTAATACCTCTTATGGAAGCAATGTCCTCGTCGCCAAACTTTTCATTTTTCGTCTGAAAATTAGTCGTGAACGGTTGTGCTTCAGCATTTTTTTCGGTAATTTAGGTAATGGACCCGGATGCTTCTTCCATTTTGGCATCAACTTCTGTCATAATTACAAATAAATCTGAAAGTTGTATTGATATACGAGAATTCCTATATCAAAATGAATCAGATTTAACGTTGGAACCTATAACAATGGTTACATTTGGATTTATTTATTCTTTATTTGTCACGTAAGTTTCTTTTGTAAAAAAAATGAAAAAAAAACTTCTTTTTCGTTGACGTCAAATAATGATTTCGACGTTCAAATAAACAATTAGACAACTCTTAATAGAGTTGCCAAGATGTAAGGGAGGATGCAGGTTCGAGAGGCTTACCATTCTCTTGAGAACCTATTTTGAAGGAAGCAATGCGATGAAAGAATATAAAAAAAACAAATGGTATATTTTAGTGTTTGGTCATCGTGTGTTGATTAAAAATTGCAATAGCTCGAGAAACTTACATAGGCCAAGAGAGAGGGAATAAGAGAGAGAGAGAGAGAGAGAGAGGGAGAGAGAGAAAGCTATAGGGGCAAGGAGAGTAGAGGGAAGGACATGCAATCCATCAAATTCTTCTGATGTCTTAGAAGAGTTGTTGAAATTTCCTTTTTCAGATTAGGTGTTATTGGCAATTTATTGGTCATTATTTCTGTTTATCAGAATAGATCGCTACAATCTGTTCGAAATATTTTTATCGTTTCATTGAGCGTCTCGGATATCGTCGTTTCCATAGTTTCTGGATCGGTGACTCCCATCTCAGCATTTTCGAAAACATGGCTTTTTGGAGCAAATATGTGCTATTTTGTGCCGTTGATTCAGGTTTCTTTCTTCTTTTCAAATTTTAAATGAATGAAAAGTTTATTTAAGGGAACAAGTTTATGCTTTTCCACATTGACCTTAACAGCAATTGCCATAGATCGATTCATTCTCATCATATTTCCAGCAAAAAAGTATTTTTTAATTACCATTCTGCTTCCTTTTAAAGTTCATTGACTCTAAGTGCAATTCATATTTTTTAATTTTCAAATTTTTCTTTCATAAATTGACTTACAGACCGATTCAAATGTCCATGGCATTGAAGATGATTTTCCTCAATTGCTCCATTGCGGCTTCTGTCTCGTTTCCTATGTTTTTGAAACAACGATTGAGTCAATTTCAAAATTTCTGTGGACATTTTTGTGCTGAAGATTGGGGAAATGACTTGTATGCACGTTCCGTATATGGTAAGAAACGCTGTTGCATGTCAAGTTTCCGTTTAAACATCTTATGTAATTACAGGCACCATCGTCTTCATTCTCCAATTCGTTATTCCTCTCATTATCATATCGTTTTGTTATTTAATGATATCTTTGAAACTTAAACGAGTATGTTAGCTTACCTTATCCACCGTATACAGTTAATCACATCAGGGAATGCTTGTGAGGAATTCGAAAAACGAAGAGCTCATCATGACGGAACAACGTAAAGCAGCACTGAAACGTCGAATGCGCACAAATAGAATGTTAATCGGAATGGTGAGATTCTTTGATTTCCTGATTCAAAAACAACATTATTCTATTTAAAATCTGCAGGTTGGCGTCTTTTTTTGCTGTTGGATGCCGTCTGTCGTCTTCAATTTTCTTCGAGACTATACTTGGCTGCCAGACTACGTTCGACATCAAGAATATTTATTTGGGGTTATAACTCATTGTATTTCCATGAGGTAAAAAAGAATTTTTAATTAAAAATAAAAATGAAAATATTTTAGTTCAACTATATGGAATCCATGTTTATATGCATTGATGAACGAACAATTTCGTATAGCATTCGTCTCTTTATTAAATAATTTGAAAACAACTGATAAAAAGAAGGTTTGTGATGCTATATACAATAACCATGTATGCTAATTCATTTATATTTTTTTCTTTCATTTTCAGACAAGACATTGTTCACGCCTTATGTCCAATACAACTTTACTGAAAAGTCATTCAAATACTACTAAAAATGAAATTGGCTCAGATTATCAGACGAACATGTTATAACATATGCACGTGCTTTCATTTATTTATCTAATTAATACAGGTTTCCTTCATTTTCCTTTTGTCTTTTACTTCTCTAATTTGCATACGACGTGATCACGTCAACTTCAGTTCTCCTTTTTCTTTTTTTTCATTTCGTTCCTCACATGCTTGAAAAGCGGTTGATCTCGCTGTGTATCTTTGCTCATTTCAAAGTCATTTTATCAAACTAAAACTATCAAAAAAAATATTTTAAGAAGCTCATGACGTGTATTTCTAATGAAACAGAAGAATCAACAAACTCTTTTTCTTAATTTTGGCAGAAAAAAAAGAATGTGTTAGTATTAGATTCATAGAAAGAGATAAAGGTTTATCATGCATCCCCTCAAGCTTACTTCATACGTATACTATCATCCATATCACGTGTTAGCTGAATATCTTGAGCGATCTTCATTTACATGTAAGCATCTTCGACTAAGAATTTTTTTTTGTGTCTTGAAATTTCTGATGATTTAGAGGACAAACTCACTATGGATATTTGTAGCAAAAGCTCGCGAAAAGTTGGTCGGTTGTGTGTGGTTGAGCGTCAAAACATATGTTCATGAAAGAATCTCTGCAAAAGTAAAAAAGAAGTAAATTTATGTTTCTTTCCTCACTCAAATTCAAATACTTTCCGTTATTTGAGTCGGGAAGCTTCAATCGATGACCTTCTTTAAGCCTTTGAAGTAAATTGATTGGTTGAATACCCACATATGGTGTTTGACCAAATGTAGAAATTCCAAGTTGAACCACACCCTATAGCCACCTCAGTAAAGTTCAAAAAGTTTTTTCTTCCCTCTTATGATATTTACAATTCACTTAGTCAACCGAACTTCATTCGTCATTCAAACCATGCTTTGTCTGCTTGATAATGATGGCCATCTTCATGCATAACAATCCCAGCCAATATCCTTCAAGTAATTCAGATAATACACTTAAACTTACTTTTATCATTTAATGAGAAATAGTGAAACAGAAAGTGAGTTTGCCAATTGAAATTATCCTTAACAACCACATTAGTCAATTCTGCTCAACCCACACCCTTGAGGCTCTGTGAAATTTGATGGTAAATTGATAATTGACCAATTATATCAATTATTTCATTCATTTCCTCAAATGAGCATGTGACACATTATGAAAAACCAATTTAGCCTCTCGTTATTGATGAACAAAATGAAGAAGATCCATTCTCTCACAGGAATCCGTCGGCCATCAATGAGTCGGTTTCGGCATGACTTTCTCTACCATGAGCTTCAAAATGTGTGGATAATGACGAAAATCCTGGGAAAACGTTCTATTGCTTTCATCGTCTCCTTCTCACTTTCATCAACTTCATTTCCTGAACAAGTTTGTTCTATTTATATTCGGAATGATTTGATGTGAGCATTTAACCTGCAATACCTCGCCTACTATTCCATAAATGACGAGAAAACTTCATTCTAGCTAGAAATGGGACAAGAAGGAAAAAATAACTCGATTCGATCTCCGTCATTCTTCAATAATCCTCAGAATACATTATGAGATACTCTTAAAGCTATGATTTTCGCCATTATATGAAATCCTTTTCTTTTCTTTTTCATGGTTGTGAATTTCTCCTTTTAAGGGAAGTAAGTATTTCTTCTGGACTGCTAATTTCTGAAGTTGCTAGCAACACTGACCGATTCAAACCGAGCTGAGTGAATTTATGATTTCTTTGAACTCATGGCCCTCTCTCTCTCTTATTCGGAACAGCTCACGATTGCATACTCGACCCTTCTTTTCTCATAGAAAAACAACAACGAATAAAACGAAAACAAATGAAGCTCAAAGAATGGAAACAACCATGCTGGCATTCGGGAAAACAAAAAAGACTAAAGAGGATAGAAATTCGTACCTCATACTATTAAATAGTTAATCTTCATTCCACTTGGAACGAAAGAATTCCTACGATCTCACGACTGAGGTGATCGGCATGCTCTCGTTTGATCCCGAAAACCCAGAGCGGTTTTAATATCACAAACTAAACAAATAAAGGGAATTCCATGAAAGGCATTAAAACACACAATCTATTCCATTTCATAGTTAATTATTGCCATTGTAAAACTCCGATGCTCAGTTCATTAACTTAAAGCGTTCAATGGTATAGTTCAGAGCTTGTCGGAAGCCACAAACCTTTGTAGATGTGTGTCTTCTCGTAGGCGAACAGACTCCCAAACATATTTCGTCAGAGCTGGAATTAGTCTCAATTTATGAAACCTTGTTTTTTCTCATAAAAACAAGATTGTAGAAGCCGGAGAAACACTTAGCAAAAAAACTCACAAATAATCTAAATAAATCGAATTCAACAAACTTGCTGAAGCCTCATTTCTGTCATTACCGGGTTTAAAAAACTGTTATTTTCATCATAGAATCAAATTGGACTAATACATTTTCTTTTTCTCAAGGAGGGAGCGAGCCAAAGCTGCATTCGTTTATTACAGGGTGAGGTATGTTGACTGGGTTTATCAACTGTGTGCTGGAATATCCTTCGGAGAAGCTTTGAAAAAGATAAATAGAAGCCTACTTTAACAAAACGTTTGATCCCAGTAATAACACTCTCAGGTTGCTTACAATCTATTAGAATGATCATTAATACGATCTTTTACAAATACTGCCATATTTGTTTCAAGAAACAAATATTAATCGAGGGTTTCTTGGATTTTCAGACAGAAGTCTTCGAATTTTGTGAATTCAGTATCGTGAGGGATCGTGATTTTGAAAGTATGGACGAATGAATGAGTGAAGCACAAATGACAAATGAACGCATGAAATTCTCGTCTAAGTTGGGTCTAATAACAAAAATGATTAGCTAAGTATGGCTATGAGTAATCGTTTTGCTTCAGTAATCAGACAAACCATCATTCAGTAATGATATAATATGATACAATATAGTTTATCATGGTGAAGCTGCTTCTTTGTATACACGTGCATGTTTCACGTAAGCCACGTGGATGCATTTTCAAGTTGAACTCGTTCAAGCCCGGTTGATTTACATAGACGAAGTAGAAAATAAATTTATTCAAATAACATTTTTCAGCCAATAACTCATCAATTCAACATGTTTACAAATTGTTTCAAATCAAGTTCAAACTAACAAAAACCGACCCTGCCGATGTCATTGGCATCACTTGAGTGTCGGAATAGAAAAAGGTATTAATCAATGATACATTCTTCTCCACTCAATCATTTCCTTTACACTGTTCTTGCGGGATTTTGTGTCAAACCGAGGCTACGTGTTTTCCCATCTCTTTCACCTAACATTATTTCTTTTCAATTTTTTCAATTTCTATCCTCTTCTCCAATGTTTATTTCGGGATTTTTTGAATGATATAACCTCTACTCATACGTGAATTGACGTTCGATACTGCGCCCAAAATTTGTGCCGCCCTATCAAAGTTGCTTTAAGACATTGTTCTTATTTTCAAAACTTTGTAAGATTTTCTTTGCGTTTGTTTTTGTTTTTTCTAAGTCACTTTGAATAGTTGCAACATGACATCTTCTTGCGCATGTCGTTATAAGTTGAGGAAAATATAAGGATATATTTGCTTCCACTTTCGACAATTATGTTAGTTGCGTGTTTGTTAGAACGGATGATATTTGCTGTTTCTCACGTAAGCGTTATCATCTTTTTTCCAATACTTCTCTCTACTCTGTGATGCCTTCATCAGTATTTGTTCGGTTCAAGAATCATGCAAATGATCACTGATACTTTTTAAGGTCTTATACTCGATATGTTTACTTTCAGTGTTGGGCATGAAGCTGTTGAGCGGGTTACCGTTAAGATTGGTGAATGCCAGTTACTCTCAAAGCGGCAGCTTACGTCTGTTAAGTGCATCAGCAGCTAAGTCACAAAGGTCCGGTGGTTTTCGTGCAGATTTATATTTTTTGAAAATTCAGGCCTGCAGATAACAGAGAAGGACGTGAGATTTACACCACTTGTCCAATCGACTACAATGAGGGAAAATTCGATAAAATTCTTATTGCAAACAGAGGTAAATTAAGGAATAACTAATTAGAAAGACGATGAACTTTCTAGGAGAAATTGCTTGCCGTGTAATTAAAACCGCGAAAGCTATGGGAATCCAAACCGTTGCTGTGCACTCTGATGTAGACAGTAATGCACTCCATGTTCGCATGGCTGATGAAGCTGTTTGTATCGGAACTGCTCCAACATCAGAATCCTATCTTAGATCAGACAGAATTTTGCAAGCGGTTAAAGATACTGGTGCCCAAGCTGTATGTATAAGAAAAAGCTTGTGTAACTCATACCGAAATTTTCTTAGGTTCACCCAGGATATGGTTTCCTTTCCGAGAACACCAAGTTTGCTGCAGAGTTAGAAAAAGCTGGAGCTATTTTCATTGGACCAAATTCTAAAGCCATTCTCGATATGGGAGACAAAATCCATTCCAAGAAAATCGCCGCTGCTGCTAAAGTTAATATGATTCCCGGATATGATGGTGAAATCGCTGACGAAGAAATGTGCGTCAAGGTGCGCGAATCGTAACAGGGTAGAAACTCTTCATTTCTTGAGTTTAGGTCGCCAACGATATCGGATACCCTGTCATGGTTAAAGCCTCAGCCGGAGGTGGAGGTAAAGGTATGAGAGTTGCCTGGAATGATAAGGAGTTGCGTGAAGGATTCCGGTTAGATAAACTATATTTCTGGATATAATACAAGCTTTTAGTCTCTCAAAGCAGGAAGCTGCTTCATCTTTCGGAGATGATAGAATGTTAGTTGAAAAGTTCATCGACAACCCTAGACATATTGAAATGCAAGTTATCTGTGATAAGCATGGAAATGCTCTCTGGCTTAACGAGAGAGAATGCTCTATTCAAAGACGTAATCAGAAGGTTATCGAAGAAGCTCCTTCTTCATTTGTAACCCCGGAAATGAGAGCTAAAATGGGAGAGCAATGTAAGTTAAAACTTCGAGTAAAAATCATAAGAAAAACTTACAGCTGTTCAACTTGCTAAAGCCGTAGGTTATGATTCCGCTGGAACTGTTGAGTTCCTTGTTGACTCTAAAAGAAACTTCTACTTTTTGGAAATGAACACACGTCTTCAGGTTGTGTTATCAAAATAATATCATTGAAAACATATATCCTTAGGTGGAGCACCCTATTACTGAATGTATTACCGGAATTGATATTGTTCAACAAATGTTGAGAGTTGCTTATGGTCATAAGCTTCCTCTCACCCAAGCTCAGGTTCCTCTTCAAGGATGGGCTTTCGAAAGCAGAGTATATGCCGAGGTGCATTGATCATATTATAACCGTAGTTCAATGAAAAACTTAGGATCCATACAAAGGATTCGGTCTTCCATCCATTGGGCGTCTTCATCGTTACGTTGAACCACGCGATATTAGCGGAGTTCGTTGCGACTCTGGAATTAGAGAGGGTTCCGAAATCTCTATTTATTATGATCCCCTCATTTGCAAGGTAAACCCACGCACAAATTCAAAATTTAAGAACGTTATTCAGCTTGTGACTTATGGAGAGAACAGAAATCAAGCTTTAGACAAAATGGTTCAAGCCTTAGACAACTACGTCATTCGTGGAGTTACTCATAACATTCCCCTTCTCAGAGATGTATGTCATGAGAAGAGATTCCGTGACGGAAATATCACAACCAAATATCTACCAGAAACTTACCCTGATGGCTTCCAAGTAGGCTATTCTTTTACACATGATAATTTTTTGTGTTATTCAAGGGAGCAACTTTGAACACGAGCGAACAAAGATCCGTCATCGCTTTAGCTTCTGCTCTTAACGCTAGGAAACTTGCTAGAGCCAAGAAATTCCTCAATCAAACTCGTCAAAAAACCACAACTACTGAGCCATATAAGCTCAGCTATAAGTAAGCCGATCATTGCCTTCAGTTTTGATTCGTTTTCTCAGATTCGTTGTTGAACTTCCCACCAAGGAAAATGAGGAAAAAGTCAGACATAACGTCGAAGTTTACTTCAAGAATGGTGACGAAAAGAAAGCTCGCGTTTTGGTTAATGGCAAAAAGGTCGCAATATATTGCTCTGAAAAGTTTCAGCATATGTTGCATTTCAGGTTAAAATTGATGGAAATCTCAATCTCGCCCAACCTGTTGTTCATGTTGAGACTGATGGAAAGCCTGTTTGCTCTCAGATCATCAGCAAGAAGGCTGGAGAAATCACCATCCTTTTCAATGGAACACCTTTCAAGGTTAAAGTGCTCCCAGATTCTGCTATTGAGTACCTTCAACATATGAAGGAAAAGCCAAAGGTTAGACAAGCGAAATGTGATTCAATTTAAAATTTTTTTAAATTTAAGGTTGATTTATCAACTGTCATCCTCGCCCCTATGCCTGGAGCTATCAAGAATGTCTCTGTTAAAGTCGGAGATATGGTTGCTGAAGGCCAAGAATTGGTTGTCATTGAGGCTATGAAAATGCAGAACAGTCTCCATGCCGGAAAGACCGGAAAGGTAACAATTTGGTTCTTTTCGTTGTGCACTGATATCATGATCTTTAGGTGAAGAGTGTAAGTGTTAAAGTCGGATCAACTGTTGATGAAGGAGAGCTTTTGGTTGAATTGGAATAAGAAACCCATTTTTTTTTTGGTTTTTTAGCAGCATTTCTGTTTGGTTTAAATCACCGGTTTATTTTGTACAAACACGTATGTGATCATTAGTTTTTTTTTGTATTTTGCCATAATTAGAGTCTTAATATTAATTTTTGATAAATTTCTATCTTATGGTCTTTGATTTGTGATTGGACGGTACATTTACCTTTTACATCTCCAGATGTCGCCATTTTTGAAGATTTGAAAAAAACTTAGTCAAAATTTAGAATGTCATCAGCTTTTATTCCGGACATTGATAGTAATACCAAATCTCTTACTTCTTGTTTGGAAATTATTGATAGTGTGCAGTTTTTTGATAATAAGCAAGCAACAGAGATGAAGGAAAGAGCTGAGAAAATTCAGACTCTCATGGGAAATGTTCGTACGAAGCCGTTCATTATTTTAGAACTTTTTTCTCCAGATTGATGAGTTGAGGAAAATCATGGTAGAGCATCAGTCGAGTGCAACTAATATGGAAAATCATGATGTGTTCGTCGATAAAGTGTAGGGCTATTCTGCTGTAGGTTAAGGTTAACAGTTTTTTCAGAGCAAACTGTTCTGGCTCTGCAAAGAAGATTGCTGAAGCCCAGTCTACACTTCGGCGTCTGAAGGTATGTATAGAAATCATACGAGTCAACTGTCCTACTTAGAAACCGGTGACAAGGCCGGAACTCGATTCAGATGATGAGGATGTGCAGGAGGAAGAATTCAATTATGTGAATAAAGATCCATTAACCAAAGGTCCAATCACTAGGCCAGTTAAGAATAAGGTGAGAAGAGATGAAAGAAGCTCCAATACATATCTACAATTGAAGATATGTGGTCATGTCTATGACGCAAAAACAATCCTAGTGTATATCAAAGACTTGGAGAAAAAGAAATTTTTGCGTCAATGTCCTCAAAGTGGATGTACTAACAGGAGAAACCTTGTCATGGCTGATATGCAAGATTTTCCCGAGTTCTTCAGTTTATGCAAATGATCAAGCTTATTTATACTCGAGAAAAAAACTGATCTCCCCATGTTTTTTGCGATCACTCTGCTTTCTAAACTATTTGATAAAACCTCGTGACTTACAAGTTCTCTTAAAACTCTTTCACTCTGTTTACGTAAAGCTGTGTAGCAATCGCTTTAACAAAACTTAACACCTTCAGCATAACCGCCGATTTTGTGCTCATCTAATAATTCACTTAGTTGTATAATATCTGAATTTTTTCTTATATCAAAGATAAACACTGATAGTGCTATGTCTGTCTTACTCTGCGTAATTTAACTTTCGCCCTTCGGAACTCACTAAGTTATACAATCGTTTACTAATTGGGGTGGAATTTATCGAAAATGCATGCACTTCTGGAGAAAAAATCTTATTTCTTTTAACCTGAATGCTTTTTATGGCAAAGCCAGCCGAGGCATCTAACAACTGATAAAAGCCGAGTGAGCTTTCGTTTGCCGCGCCCGCGAAAAACCTTCTTCATTTTCAACTATCGACTTCGTACTTTTGCGTACAGTGACGAGGTCTCCTGCCAACAGTTTTTTCTATTAACTATATTGATTATAATGTATTCTACAATAACCTTATTCAAATAGAGCTAGAATTAACTCCAAATTACATTGCGCAGCTCAAACGATCGAAGTCGCTTTTCGAATCTTGCTTACTGTTTGGCATAAGCTGTATGGCGGATAATTTATCCGAAATATGAAAGCAAGCGATCGAAAAATTTGAAATAATGAGCTGCAATCTAGTAAAGATAGTAGTTGATTGAGCTGTCAACGTAGAAAATCGAACTGATAATGTTTATAAGGTTAAAGCCTCTCTCAGTTTTGAAAAGTGGGTTTTCATAATATCTAATTCACTTCAAGCTTCTTCGTAATCCGGAATCATCGGCTGATGTTGGAAGGGTCTATTCGTAAGTGTCTGTTCCTAGCGTATATTTGAAAATTATTTCAGGTTAGCAGAAATGCTTTCGTCTCGACAATAAGTGAAAATTAAATATAACCGAGAAGAGCAAGAGAAACAATTCCCTCATTTCATCAAATCAGAAGCGGAGTAAGTAACGGATAGTTTTTTTTCCTTTTTAAACGCTTTCTTTAGAGTTGGACAAGAAAAAAAGATGTTGAGTGAAAAGCTTCTCCACATCCTTCATTGATCTTTTAGCCAGCGGAACATAAAACTGTTATTATTTGATTGCTTTTCTAGGTTTCAATCTGTTGAATAAAAATAGTATTTAAGCATATTGATATTATATAATCTGTTTTACAACAGTATTGAATATCTCTTTGAGGGTCAGCACTGAAAACGCGCTATAATGCCCTACCCCATCCGGTACTCTTTGGCTACGGGTACTTCCCGAAATCCGTGAGAGTATCTTGGGTGGCTTTTCTGCCCATGTATACCTTCAGTAAGTCTCTTTTCTAGTTTTGCACTTGGATTTCAACCTGGCTCAACCGAACTCTAAACGTATTAGGCTATCGACCCTAAATAACTCCCAAACCTCTTACCACGTTAGGTATCATCTCCTATAAAGTATAGCTTTGAACGGCATTAACATCTAGAAGTTCCAGCACAATGAGCCGATCCACACGAAGTGAAAGAGAAGCCAAAGTGAGTATATATAAGCTTAAGTTGAAACAACTTTTTTACCACTTCTAGGTCAAGAATTTCATGTCATGCACTCAACAACCAGAGCATACAGCAATCACCTTTTTAGGGAGAGCTAATTGGAACATGGATTTAGCTGTTGATCTTTTTTATCAGGTTTTTCTCTTTATTTTCATTCTTTTCTATGTGTTTTCTACGTTTTAGCAAAATGTTGTAGCTGATAAATATAAATTAGACAGTTTATTCAACAAGTATGCGAATGGTGAGTGTTTTGTTTATTCATTGTTTGACAAATAGTTTGTTATAGATCCTAGGGATGATGTACCTCCGCAGAGAATTGGTCCTCATGGCATTCAAAAGTTGTTGAATGATCTTCATTTGGATGCTACTGATAGACGTGTGCTTCTGTTAGCTTGTAAGCTCAAGGTAATTTGATCTGTGAGCATTTATGGATTGAATACTTGCCTGTTCAGGCTGAAACACAATGTGAGTTCAGTTGGGAAGAATGGCAGACCGGGTTATCACAGATGGGGTGAGTATTTTTGAATTTCATTGTTAATTATTCAATTATTGATTTCTAGAGTAGACACGATTGAAAAACTTAGTGATAAACTTATGCAATTGGACACGGGTTTGAACGATCCTGGAGCGTTCCGGCATTTGTACCTTTATGCTTTCACGTATGGCAAACCTAGTGGTCAACGTAGTATGGATGTAGATACAGCTATTGCATATTGGAAAATTTTATTCAAAGATCAAGTTAGTTGAACTTCATGCGGTTTTGTTTCAATCGGTATTTAAAGTTCCCTCTTTTGCACTATTGGGAGCGTTTCCTACTTTTGGAAAGGCGTGCTATATCTCGAGATACATGGAATCTCCTATTAGATTTTTGTCTTACCATTCGGCCAGGTATGTAGCAACTTAGTTTGTTGTACTATTTTCTTCTTAGATTTGTCCAATTACGATGAAGAAGGAGCATGGCCTGTCCTAATTGACGAGTTCGTGGAATATGTTCGAAAAGAATTAAATTTACCCCGAAAAAATTGCTGAGAAATATTGAATGGCTGGTTAATGTCTGAATGTCATAGCTCATGTAAATAGATGATGCGTGTTTCTTTTTAAGGTGTTATTAGTACCGTGAATTAGGTTCTTTCTTGTAATGTCTTAGTTCTTTCCCCATTTTGGCTGCTTCGAAGTGATACATTTGCCTTGTTTTTTCAAGAAGAATAATTTTCTGTAGCAACTCTAGCTGCACATTGTTGTATGTTTGTGAATTACGTCTTCGTTTTGATGAACTCTTATCATCATCGAACATCGAATGCGATCTGTTTCGAGCATTGAATATCTACCCTTTTTCCAAGCTGTTGCTGAATTCATTTTTAAGGTATATAGGAGCCATGGAAGCCGAGCTGGAGAAAGTTGTCCAGAATGCGTAGGTTATTCTTTCATATTAAGAAATCAGGTCCAAATATAGACTATCCAATCCATCTTGGCAAGGTGTTGTCGTAAGTGATTTGAATGGATTACCACTTGCTTCTCGGGGTAGCCTCACGGTATACTAGCTTGTTTCCCTGTAAACATTTTTTTCTTGCTTAAGGGAACAACCGGGGTTATGGCTGCAGAGATTTTGAACATAGCTAAGCAATTAGAGCCTGGTACTACTGAAGTACCTGTTGTTTGTATCAATGGAGATAATTCCAAAGTGAGACTTTTGATATTTGCAAGCTTATAATGTTGAACTATTTCAGCTTTACTTTTCTCAATCAGGAAAAGTGATTGTAGCTTCTCATGTGTCTTCTTAAACTGTATTTTGATTATTTTTGTAGCATTTCATTATTAACTTCTTCTTGTGCTGTGATCTTGCGTTGTTTATAAACATTTTTATTATCCATGTTCCTTACATTAAACTGTTTTAGCTAATGTCAGGGAAAAAGAGGACAGATTTCTCGGCGAACGAGGACATCAGCTTGCGTCTGGAATTCACTGGAGGATCTGAGTTCCTTCTAACTGATGACCAGCAGAAAGAACTATTAGATTTGGTATTTGATTTAAGTTGTTCTTCCGTCACTCATGACTTTTTCAGATCAAAGTTCCCGGTTTCGAGAGCCCTTTCACAATTTCATCACTTCTCGAATGGATTGATGGCTATTTACTCAAAGTAATAAAAGAATAATCTCTAATATAACCACGCTTTGTTTAGGACTGTGATAATTCGGAAATGTTCGTTAAGGATGGTGAACTCCGACCCGGAATTCTCGTGTTGGTCAACGAATGCGATTGGGAGCTGCTAGATGGCGTAAGCGTTCCGCTCTTTGTTTATACTATAGAACGCTCTTTTGCAGTTGCATTCAGAACTAAAAAATGGTGATAAAGTAACATTTATCTCAACGCTTCACGGAGGATAATTTTATTTTTCTCGTTATTGTTGATATTTGGAAATTTTTATTTTTGAATTTCGAAAACGAAATGTTTTGTTGTTATTAACTGAAATGAATTGTGTTCTGCTAGCTTCATGAATGCAACCGTTCGATGATCTGTGAAAATGGAAATGACGAGTTACGCGCCCGGTTTCACGTATACGGGTTGGCTATGCTAATGAGCACTGGCATAATTACCAGGAGATCCTAGATGTCAGTCGCTTAAGAAGATATGGTGAAAGAAGAAGAGACAATTTAGATTTGGATTTGAGAGATTTGAAATGATTTCATTGATTCTTGCGCAATTGACAGCTCTGGTTTAATTAGATCGTCCAATATATTGTTAAAGATTTCAGACATACTTAATCCGATATCCAAAATACGATATGCAAATGATGGGCTTATTATGACTGAGTAGAAAATCGAAGAAAGTGAGTAGTTTGAAATTAAGGAATTCGTTCCTGATTGGCATCTTTAGAGAATTTCAAATGATAGTTTGACTAACAAGTTTTAAAGTTAAATGGGCTAATCTTTTATTTATAGAGTTCGTTTATCATTCGTTTTCTGCTGTTTCGAACAAAGTATAGAACCAGCTTATTTGATTTGTAGAGAAATAAGCGTTCCAAGTTTGTCTGATTAGTCGATCCCTTTTTCGTGCTCCAGAAGGTTAGCTTTCCATTTCTGAATCAATGGCGGACGCAAGGGGACAGCTATTTTTGTTTTCTGTTTTGGTCATTCATGGCTTGAACACGTCTTTTCGACATCATTGGTTGAACAGAAAAGGAAGCCTATAAAACATGGACGCAGTTAAAAGAGAAGGAAAAGGAAAGAGATTGGAAGAAAACGAGGGAAATTGTGAGAGAAATAAAAAATAGAAAAAAAAGCGGGAAAGAATAAATAAAGTCTGACCAAAACAAGGCTCAAGTTGTTGTGAGACTCGTCTATCTACGGAAAGATGAAAAAGCTGGCACGAGATAAACGGAGCTGAGAGAGGTCACAGGAGTCCCTGAAAATGTTATGAAAACAAAAGTTGTATCTTTCGTAGTTTGATGATAGAGTAACAGTTTATCGATTTTTTCTACATTTTGAAACAATTAGATATTTGGCGCGTTGAGTTGGGAAGGCATTATTTGACCACATGTCCTTGTAATGAACTTGGAAGAGCAGAAGAAATTATGATCATGATTTCCGCTTGCATTCATTTCTTGAATGATTCGAACATGTTTGAAGTTAAAAAGATGAATTGTAGGTTTTGAACTTCACACATATTGAATGAAATGTTATTGTTCCCAGGAAGGAAAATAGGATCATCATCAAGAATTCAAGTTGTTTCCCCTTCACTTATTAACCAATGGATAGATTAGTGGCATGGGAACAAAGGTTTTTTGAAAAGAGGTAACGTTGGTTGATCATTTGGTTAATGCTTAGGCAATTTCAGTTCTTTCTATGTCCTTATGAGGTTTCCAACATGTGTTTCGAGCAAGCAAGTAAAATACCGGAAGTTAGTTATTAGAGTGACCAGTGGAAACATGAATTCTTATAAAGGTCCAATTTTCTATTCATAAGTGGAATTTTTCCAGTGTCCAATGGTTATCAACGGCATGAGGAAGGAGGAAAAAGTTACTTTCCACCACCCAAGAAGTCCCTTGTGACATTCAAGGCAGCCAATCTGGGAAGAGAAAAGGACAAAATTTGCATGTGAGAGTAAAACTCAAAGAGCATGGTCAGCTCGGAGAGCAGCTGTCAGACATTGATTCCTCCGTTCAAAAGGAAACAGGAAGAGCCAAGAGATTGAGAAAGAAAGATTGAATGATGTAAAGATACTGAAGAAACGATTATAAGCTGAGTTGGTGCCTTATTTGGTTATTTTTACCTGATGTCAATTCTTACAGAGAAGGATTATCTGTTACGCTGCTGGCTGTAGGAAAATAGGAAGACCAAACCTCAAGTTAGTTTTTTATCTTTCGGACTGCCATTTGTGAACGCATGAAGTTGATATAAGTTTTATTTGGCCATATTAACTGGACTTAACGAGTGAATTTGGACTGGTGAATTGGAGCAAATTTTCTATGTGAACATGATGGGCAATTGCTCGAAAATGGTTGTGGTTCTGTGCGCATGTGAGATAGTGTCAAAGGGAAAATACTGTTCTCAAGAATGTCAACTAAATCTTCAATTAATCAGTAGTCCAATTGTTCCCCAATGCTTCATCATAAATTGCTATAGATGATCCCAAGCGATCCATCTACAGATTGCAAGTAAAGTAGATTTGAGGTTGAAGGAAAGAAAGGGATAGCATCCTCGAGATTAAGCTCATTGCTCATCGGCTATTGCGCCATCAGAAAATCTACAGAGATCTTATGATAAATTGACGTCAGAATATTGTCTCAAAGATTTCTGAAGAAGACAAGAGCAAGCTCGTAAATCTCATAATTTTATCCAATTATAGTATTTCTTATTTGAACGAAAATATGTAAGGAAATGAATTATTGAAAACGTCTTGTGATTCCAAATGGACATGAAATTCGAAACTTTCCAACAAAGGGCTCTGGATTTCACTTTTGGTCATTCGGCCGAGAGCAAATGGCTTTCGCCCCTGGGCGGATTAAACATTTTTTTGTTTTCTCCAGAGAAAGAAAAAAAAATTGTTCCTCGAAAGTGAGAAATTGAAAGTCGTTTTTATGGGCATCCCTCGACAGCTAATCCTAAAGATCCTTCCTTAATTAAGTTTTTTAAAAAAAGTTGTTTTTTTGCTTGAGATTGTGAAGAAGTTTGAAAATCTTGTCCAATCCCCATAAGGACATTTTAAGAATTCAGTGGATTAAGCCGCCTGTCAGGTAAATGGACACCTGTCCCATGAGATTATTGATATCCGATGTCGAGCTATAATTGACCATTCGATAGAAAGAGAGATTTTGAGAAAAAGCGTTTTCCTTTCATGGTCATTTATGATGACGCAAACTCTGAACTTTCGACCAAACGGAATAGAATTTCAAAGGTTTCGAAAGTTTAAAGCAATGAGTGTAAATAAAAACGATGCTGCATTTGCCTTCTGGCTGACTTTTTTTTTGCTTTTGTGCCGTGTGCGAGATATTTTTCTTCTTCGTCAAATCTTGTGAAGAAAGTCACAGCTGAAGACACTAACGAAATCATTAAAATTACAGCAGAATCTTTTCCGGAAGCTAAGATGTAGGACGACCCTTACACTCTCCTGAACTTTTCACAACAATTTACTCTTTTCTGCTTAATTTTCTTCTTATTTTAAACACTGAACATCATCTTTCTAGAATCTGATTTTGCTCGTTAAAAGCAACAGATGCCACCTGTGCAGCTTAATCCAGCGTTCCATCTTTCGGCTTTTCAGCTTAAACCTTCTCTTATTGCATAAGAGAGAAAGAAGGAAATGGGTCAGCTGTGTTGCTGTCACAACGCCTTAGGCAGACTTGAGAGCTAGGAAAAGTGGAGAAGAGGATCAAAAGAATGTATTGGAAAGCTCACATATGCTTTAGAATAGAGAGATGAAGAGAGAGAGAGCGAAATTGAAGTAAAATTGAATAGAGAGAGGGAGACTGTTAGAAAAGGAAGGGAGAGCGATAGAGGGAGGAAATGACGAGATGGCTTAAAATTCATCTTATTCGATGTCCTGATAGAATTAGCTAAGTGTAGATCATGATATGACTGCCTCTCATGAATTGAATGATTTTTTAAGAAGATGTCAAAGAGTCCATTCTTTTCCGGCTATTTTTTCTCACCGCTAAACGTTTGACCGGAAACGGACAAAATTGCCAATTATCCGAAAATATCTCGACCGGATACGGCATAAGCGGATATTAGAGAATCATGAGTCGGAAAACGGAGATTGTCAGTTGTCTGGAACTTTTGCAACATTACATGAAGTCTTTTATGGCTTCACTCGGCCGACTGAGCATTTGGTGGCATCATAGATGACGTCCAAACTCATCTGATTCGGCCATTTGTCTCTCATTTAGTAGAAAGTAGTGTCCAGTGCAAGTCAAACTGAACGAGACTTTCATCTTTTGTCCTTGTATGGACATCATTAGCGTCATCTCTTCAGACGCATGAGATCTCTTTCTATAGAACCTCTCTCTTGCTTTCTTTCTCTTCATGATAATGGGTTACAAGAATGGGAGTTCCCTGCTTGTAGCTCATTACGGGCTCATCTCTTTCATCATATTCCCAATGTTCTTCTTATTCCATTTTATTGCCGTTAACAACGACTTTCCGTTCAGGACCAAAATTACAAAGCAGAATTTGTTTGTTCGCAAATTGTACCAATTTCCATCCAATTAGCCTCGAGAATACGAGAAAAAGAGATTGCCACGTCGCGTGATAGTTCACGTGACTTACGTCGAAGACCTTTCGTTCCCTCAATTTAGTTTTTCGCGCATATAAAGCGGTTGCTTCTTTCGGTCGTTGTAGCAGCTCTTCCGGTAGTTTTAGGGGTTTTGGCTCTCGTTGGGACACTTGAGAAACAATAATTTCAAGTTCAAGCTAATGTTTCTTTCATCCGACGTCATCTTCATACTTAAGACGAAGAAGCGCCTGAGGCATATTTGAAGTGAACAGCTGATTGCTGGCCGAATGCCAACGGCTGCCCTTTGTTCATCCCACTCTTCTCTCCCTATAATCTTTCTCTCCCTCTTTTCATCTTTTTTCTCTCGTTCTCTTTAAGGGTCAAATCGCGTCGATTCTCCTCCTTCCTCTGAGCTCCAACAACTCCGTTTTCTCTTGACGTCTTGTGTAACCAGACGACTCTCTAGGCTTCACTCCCCGTAGCTGTCTGCTCTCTATGTATTTCATACATCATCTCGTTGTCCATCGTGATCGCCATCCGATGTCCAAAGCATTTCTGTTCCTTCACGCTCAATGCCCACCACAAGTCTAAGTCCCACCCACTCTCTTGTGCTTACACGTCTTTTCTCGTTCGTTTTGTCTCTGCATCTTTCAGTCTCTCACATTATATGATCTTACATTTGCTTCATCTCATCTTTTTCCCTCTTTTCTTCAGCTCTCCCTCTGTCTCTAGGCGGCTGTCCCTTTGGCCATTTGCATATTGCGCAATCGAGAGTGGACATTTGCTTGGACCTTGGGCAACAAGCCCACAATTTTTTTATCATTTCAATTTTCACGTCAACATTTCTATTTTTTTTCATTTCCTCTCTATCTCTCATTTTTGTTCAATTCTTTGCTGTCGTGTAAGAATTATTAAGAAAGACACGAATTATTTAATCTTATTTTTATCACTCACAACCGTCGCAGTCTTTGTGAACAGTGGGAAATCCTCCTTTAACCTTTTTCCGTTTGAAAATAATCCTTTTTTGAGATTATCTTATTCATATCAAGATCTATTCAATGCTCTATAACAGTAATATGTCTTATTTCTTGTTTTACTCGAAACATGTGCGTCTTTGTTTGAGATTTGGTAGATGTTTTTCCTTTTCATCGACCAAAATTGGCAAGTCAAGCCCTCCCCTCCCCTTCCATCTATAATCGCCTAGGCGTTTTTTGTGCAATTGCTTGTCCACTCTCTTTCTTTTCGTCCCCACGGCAACAGAATAGAAGCGTTCCAACTTCTTTTTCTTAAGCCTAAAAAACCTCTCTAGAGCTAAGAGTTGATGAGAGAGCAATAGATGGAGAGAGAGAGAGAGAGAGAAAGAGAGAGAATAGCAAATCGTTGTTTTTGTTAGTTTGGAAATTTTTAGTAAACTTAACTACGAAAGTCTGTTGAACTTTCCCACAATGGAATAGTTTTGGCAGTCACTTGACATTTCCCACGCCGATCTTCCTTTGCTTTTACTCAGAAATATTCGTTAAGTTATTAATATGATAACTTTGGAAGAACATTTGCTATATAAATGGTTGAACAAATGTTTTTTTTGTACGATTTTCTTCAAATTCTGAATCAGCAACGGCAATTCTTTTGTGCTGTTGTACAGGCCAAATGTCAATCCGTACCGTTACGTGGCGAATCTTTTATTGTATTCTCGAAAGAAAACTATAAAAAACTTTGTGAAGGATAAGAAATAGCTCTCTGATTCATCTGAATCTGTCAAAACTATGCTGACGACGTCATCTGTCGGAATAACAGCTTAAAACCTATTTTACAAGTTGATTACAATTGCGATTATGGGAAGTTATCTGAAAAGAAAAGGAATTTCCTCTTTTTCTAATTGTTTTTCTACCGGCTTGCTTCATCTTCTCCTTCTTCTTCTTCTTCTTATCACCGCAAAGCACTTCCGTCTAGACGAACTACTTGAGCTGACTCGACGATGATGTCTTTGCGGCGGGAAAGATCGAACCTTTTTTTGGACTTGGACTGATTCTTCATTATCTTAATTAGTCATTCAGAAGTTAGATGTTTGTGAGAGACAGAAGGGTTAGGGAACGATTTCGACTAGCCTCTCTTCTTCTTCATCTTCATTCATGTTGCAATTCCATGAAGAAAACTTTCTCCTTAATTGGAAACTTGGCTTTCCCACCTTTTTAGAAAAAACTAGCCTTTTTCTTTTCTGTTCTCAGAAAAATCCTTTTTTCAATAAAAAAAACTCTGATCTGTTCCTCCCTCTCAAAAAAATTGAATTCTTTCCTCTCTCTCTCTCTCAAACGAAAACATGGGTTTATCCACTGCTCTCGAGCAAAAAATTGGGTTTCTTTCTGGCTCTCAGGGAAAAACATGGGTTTCTCCCTCTCTCTTCCTCTCCCTCTCTTCCCTTAGCAAATCATCTTCCTTTTTCTAATTCTTTTTACTGAACGAAGATAAGCAAAGTTCTTCGTTGTCGTCGGTTCGTTTTTTTGTTTACTGCTTGAGGCCATCGTTGTCGTGGTCGCCATCGTTTGGCTACTTCTCTTTACGACAAGAAAATGGAAAGCAAGAATAAGACTGAGAAAAAGAAACGAATAAAGAGAGGGAAAATAGAAGGGAAGCCAACACTCTCTTTCCCTTCAATTTTTCTCTCTGACTATCTATAGTCATGAGCATTCTTCAACAAACTGCAACGAAAGCAGCTGAAGCTTAGCTTGTTTTGGTTCTGTGCCTCTAGCTGGTCGAGGCTGGACTCAGCTCCGGCCCAGCAGGAGAAGAGACAAGTAAAATGGGGAATTCCACACCCATTTTTTTTCCAATTTTTTTGATCGACTTGAAGCGTTTTTTTCGCTCTCCGAAGCTCCCTCGCTTTTGGCAACTTTTCCATTACGAAAAATTCCTTATTTGCTCCTCAATTTACTTACGTCATATGACTGACTGATTCTTTCGCTCTTCCTAGAGTAGAAGCCCATTTTCTGAGATATTGCAAGTTTTGAATGACGAAAGAAATAAGCTCATGCGTCTCCTAGTGACCGCTTCGAATGGACTTGGATGAATTTGAGCCCTCTGTCTGCCCTTCGCTCACGTCAATTTTCCTTTCCCTCTCTGAAGCTCTCCTATTTGTTAATCTCTCAGTCTATATCTCTCTATATCTCTCATTCTCTCTCCTTTATTTGTGTTCTGTCCATTCTCTAATTTTATACTTTATTCAACAGTGAATCTGAAAGAGAGAGAAAAGGATGGGATAGGGAAGAGAGAGAACGCTTGAAGCAGAGACAAGAGAGAACGTCTGGAACAGAGAGATTTGGTCAAGTTGGAGCAAACGAACAAGCTTGCCTCCGGCAATTTGAGCGCTTTTGCCAAAGTTGTGTGGTCAGTTGGAACTTAGGGTCCAACCAGCGGAAAAAGAGAATATTTGCTTCGAAAATCGTTACGGACTAACTGCCATCAAAGGATGTGTTGAAGATGAAAATTTTCATCTGAAGCAAATCATAAGACGTTCGTTTGCATTTCGAATACAAAAAAAGAAAGAATGAGATCTTCCTTCTATAGAATGACATTTACGTTTCTAAAAAAATGACGTCATAACATTTTGATGACAACCATTTTTGGCAATGTTCCCGCTTTCTTCACATTCGGTCATTTGACTTGGCCTTCTGTAGCCAGCGACTGTTTCAAAACATTTTCGTTTGAAAACACTAAAATGAAACTTTTCGTTATTTTCATTTTGACCATCTTCTTCTTTAGTTCAGTTTCTGAAAGCTCAAAGCTGATTATCGATTATTTGACATAAAATCTCCGCTTTGTCATATTCCCTTCCTTGTTGTTGTTCTTCAGCTTCAGCTTGAGCAAACAAAACGCCAAGTAAGGAAAGTAAGTTGTTGAGAAGCAACACAAAAGTTTATAAACGGCTATCTTGCTTGCATAGAGAAATAGGTGAATGCGAGGAAACAGATTACAACCGTTCTGTGCATTCTACGAAACCAAATGGAACGTCACTTTCCACGTGTAATTATGCGAGCTTGTATGCAAATGAGTGTTTCTCTCAGTTGAACCCGAAATTTGAATAATCTCTGAATTTTCATCTGAATGGAAAATTTGTCTTCAGATTCCACTCAATACTTTAAGTTCGTCGTCTTATTCTGATGTACATACGATAGATAATACAACAGCTTATCTCTAGAGGAGCTTTTCCGTTCTGTTAATACCGTTTGCTTCGTCTCTTTCCGCGTTAACTTCAGACTTTTGTCTCTCTCCCACTTGCTCGATCTCTCTCTTTCATTCCATCTCTCTATATACAAATATACATATATGGAGGGAAAGAAGTAGTCTCTCCCAAAACATCCTTCAGTACCCATCAAAGCTTTCTTCATCTATCTTTTGCTTCTTCTTTCTTTAGTATTTTATCTGTGCTTTTCATAAACCTTTCTTTCTCTCTCCCTCTTTCTTTCTTTCTCTTTCCTCTTCTTGTTCAAATTGGAAGCGTTCTGTAATGTTGACAAACTGCTGCCCAGGCACATTCGTAACTTCATCGGACCTACGTCGTCCTCACCATAATCATCTAATAATTTGAAAAAAAATGTGTTTGAATGGCTTTTATCCTTTGTTTGTCTGTGAACTAACCTTCTTCTTTTTATTTTATCACTTTCTCTCACCACTCGCACCACAATGTCCATTTTTCAAGCACTTCAATTTGTGATTTTTTGATGTTCCAAAAAATCTTGGTGCACTCGCACTTTTGACCGGAAAAAGGCGAAAATGATCGGTTTAGGTTCATTGTAGCTTTAAAGTCAAATTTCAATTTGAATCAAATTAGAAAAGGAAATTCTGATTGATCGTCAGAAGTTGTTGTTTTCCTTTCACACTCGCACAGACAATTTTATGTAATTTTTGGGGAAAGTTTTGAAGGCTTTTGTTGACTAACTTTGGGCAAATTTTGACTGAAAGTTGCTCTTGACCTAATATGGTTTGATCCGACTAATCACTTGTTTTGAACATTTGACCATATCTTCTTCACCATTAAGCTTATTTTGTTGTTTGAGCCCGTTTGATTGAAATCTACGACAGGTGTATTCACCTGGGTTTTTTTCTTATTTTTGGACAAAAAAAGTTTGATTGATCATGCCTGAGTTCTGTTAACATGATGGGCTCTTTGATCATCTGGCAGCCACTGCCTGTTACTCATTATTTACAGAAAGAGTGGAAATAGAGAGAGAGAGAGAGAGAGAGAGAGAGAGAGAGAAAGATATATATATTAGTAGTATG